>VWYK01051873.1:0-15194 GCA_013399775.1 Semnornis frantzii | reverse complement strand
CTCCTCCCCTCCCCCGTAGCTGCGTGCTGACATCACAGAGTTACTACGTTGCGCTCCACCAATGGGTGGTGCTGATGCGGCGAGCCAATGAACGGCGGCGTCTCATCGGTGGCCGATCAGGCGGGCGGCAGCGCTGCGAGCCGAGGCCGAGGCCGAGTGCGGCGGGGCCATGGAGTGCGGGGCCGGGAGCCGCCACTGCCCGCGCCCCCTCCGCTAGTCCTGAGCCCCCGCCGCCCTCCAGCGCTGCTGCAGAAGTAGTAGTAGCAGCAGCAGCAGCAGCAGCAGCACTCGCCGTCGTCTCTTCTACTTTACCCCTCCACCCCCGCCGCCGCCTCCTCTATGCGGCGGGGACGGCGGAGCCGCAGGCCTCGCTACTCCGCGGGGCTGCCCTCGGCCCGCTGAGCCCGGAACGCCGGTAAGGGGCGGCCGGGGGAAGGGTGGAATTGCGCTTGGGGAGCCGGAGAAGCGGGTTGCTGCGCTCTGATCTGGGAGGAAAAGGACGTAGGCGGGGGCTCGAGAGGAACCGGGAGTTGCGGGTGATGAGGGTGGAGAGGTCTGACAGGGGTTAGGGGAGCAGACGGAGGTGAAAGGAAGCTGGAGCTATGAGGACAGAGCGAGCCGGGGAGACCATGGGAGGGCTTAGGGAGTGGAGTGGAGGGGAGTTGTGGGATGAGAGCAGAGGTTGGAGAGGACAGCGAGAGCTGAAGGGCTAGACAGAGCAGAGGGGATGAAGGCTGAGGGATTAGGCAGAGGCTGGGGGAGATTCCAGGGAATGGGAGCATAGAGGAAAAAAAGGGAATTATAGCAGTGGAATCGGGAGAGGAGACCCTGGGAATAGCGGGAAGGGGGCAAGTGGAATCAAGGGTAAGGGCAGTATGGGGTCGGGTCGAAGGGAGAAAGTGACATACCAAGGCTGAGGAGAGGATGTACAGGTTTGGGGGTGTTGATGAAGGAGGCTAGAGGCCGTTTAGAGCGAGAAGGGGCTGTCGGGGGGCTGCGGGGAGAGAGTTGAGAACGGAGGGTTGATCACTGGAAGAGAAAGGGACTAGTAGGGGCATGCAGAAGGAAGGGGCTGCAGAAAGCTGGAAGGAGGAAAGGAGGTGACAGGAGTGAGGAGATTCGGGGAGATGATATGTGTGTGTGAGCTGCAGAGAGAGGTCGGAGGCTGCTAAATATTTAGGGGTTTAGAGTCTTGTGGGGAGGCATTATGGGGTGAGGAGCATAGGGCTGTGAGTTGAGCCTGCAGCGTTGGTTGATCTCCCTTGTCCCCCTTGGTTGGTTTTTTTTGGGACATGACAGCACACAGGGGGGGGGGGGCGCTGGAGCGAGGAGCAGGGGGAGGGAAAGCGCATTTTGGGGTGAGTGCTGTGCTGGGAGGAACAATACCAAAAGTTGTCTGAAATGGTAATTTCCGTTTCCCATTTCATCATCCCTGGGTAGGCGTTAGCCCTGCCTGTGTGTGCGCAGAGGATGACAGCACACAGGGCTACCGCTTGATCAGCCTGGCTGGCTGATCTGGCCTGGCTGATCTGCCTTTATTTATTTCATTTCTAGTTTAATCTTTAAATTGCTCGGTGTTTTTCTCCTCGGAGAAGTCTTTTGTGTGCTGGGGAGGGGCTGCTCGGCACCTTTGCTCCTTACCAAAGAGGAAGGAGAAGAAAAAAAGGAGAAAGAGTCCCAACCCAAAACAGCTGCACTTCTGCAGTCCAGAATTAACCTCCCCCAGTCCGGTAGATTGATTGCGTGTTTAGAAAGGCAAATCGCTGCTCTCCCCCCTCCCCAGCCCTTGCCTCGCTAGGAGCTGGGATGAGCTGAGCCCTCGGTGCCCTCTGCCCTTTCCCAGAGAGAGCAGCTGTCCTTCGAGGGGGGTGTGTGTGCTGGGGAGGGGGAGAAACCGGCTCTTCATTGAGGCCCAAGGGTCGGTGTGTCTGCGGGTTGGCTTCTGCTGTGAGCTTGGAGATGTGTTTTGATATCTAGTTGCAGGAAAGGGTTCCTCCCCCCCTCCTGGTTTTGTACACAAAGTACTCTCTTACCGCTGGGGACATGGCCCTATAGGCAGAGAACACATTCCAAGCAGCTCTTGAAGCGAAATTCCCTCCTGAGATGGCTTCTGAAATTGGGTATAGACAGAAGGGGTTTTTTTCTCCTTTCCTGTGTAGGCTGCAATATTTTGCAAATGTAGTACTTTGTGCTTTCCTGAAATGCTGGAGTTTGTGTAAATTTCAGGAACTTGGCATTAGAGGTATTTTTCCTTTTTTTGTTGTTTTTGTTTGTTCACAAAATGGAACATTTTTATATAATCCCTCCAATTATTTCCTTTTTCTGGGGTGGAAAGAAAACCACTCCACAGAGTCCTGGAGAGGGAGGAGGAGATTAACTCCTGCGTGTTTTCAGATGGCCTCGATACATTCTTTTGTGTGTGTGCTCTACCAGGAACTAAATATTTAACTTGATTAACTTACAAAGTTGGCATTTTTACAGACTGGATTTACTGGCAGATTAGAGTTGCACGTTGGAACACTTCTAAATGATCGCGTTGGCGTGAGGTAAAAGGGTTTGAAACACCATGTGGAGCAAGACCTACATGGACTTCTCTTGCCTCTGCAGGGGAACTTGGGCACCTTGTTTTGTTATGCCTGTGAAATGCTGCCCTGAAGCTGTGTGACCTGTTTTCCATTCATGAGAACAACTCTGTCACTGGAAGGTTTTGCTCTGAGGGATGCTCTGGTGGAGCTGCTCTTAATGTGTAGTTACCCCCTTGGCCTTCGTGCCTCTGTCTCGTTGGTGGAAAGTCTCACTCTAAGGGTATTCTTGCTCTTTTTGGGTGCTGCGGTTGAGCTGCTCCTAAAGCACAGTTATCCCCATGGTCTTTATGTGTCTGTCCCCAAAACAGAGCCTCATCTATGCTGCTGTGTCCCTTCTGGCATCTGCTCCTGCTTAGGTGTGTCTGGGGTTTGTGCAGCTCAGCTTTTTTTCATGCAGAACTGCTCCAGGTCTCTGGTTCTAGGAGAACTTGTCTGTCCTAAAGGAGGTAGTGTAGGAAGGTATCAGACTTGCCAGGGCACATCTCGTCTGTGCCCTCCCCGGAGAAGGGCGGTCTGGGCTTCTGGAGCCGGCTGGGAACCTGTGTTATTGGGCTAGCTGCGACTTGCATCACCTCCAAACATGCCTGAGTCAGTGCTGAAGGTTTGCTTTGCGAAATTTCACAGCAGGCTGAGATGCTGGTGGAGTGAACAACACGAGCCCTTTGGTTTCAGGCCTCCAGCTTGATCTGTCCCCAGTTATTACTTGGTTATTTCTGCCCTAAACAGTGATTCTGGGAGCTCTGGTCATGTCGATGTTAGTGGTCTGGACAGGCTGGAAACTGGAGATGTTCCTTCCATGTTTCACAATCAGTCTTAGTGTTGAGTTCTGCTTCTCCTTTTAAAAATGAACTCTTGTCTATGTCTCCATTTCATCAAGAATGTGGCTCAGGGTGAATTACTGTTTTTTTTATGCACTGCTTTTTGTTTTTATGATGTTGTAATATCATTTTCTCAGCTTTAAACATACAATATTGGCCAGTATGAGTGTTGCTTTTGGATGGGGGAAGAAGACTCAAGCAAACAAATTCCCCCAACCCCTCCAGCAAAACACTGGGCTTAATTTTTTGCTTGGTATGTGGTAGGCAACATGACAAACCTGTAAAGATTATTTTCTGCTTAGGTTTGAATTGACAGAGTCCCCCCCCAAACGCTTCTGAGCAAACCCAAATGCAGCACAGCAGCGTGCAGCGTTCTGCTGCTGCTCAGCAGAGCAGACAAATGTATTTCTCTGGGGTCAGTGAAGAGCAGTGGTGTTAATCAATACTCCACCAGCAGCGTTCCCTTTGCAGTAAACCAGATGGACTACTTACAACTGGTGGTGATTATTTTAACTGTGTAATTGTGACATGGCTGTGTGATGACAGTGTTTCCTGCAGATACTTCAAAGGGAGGCTCCTGACAAGTCTATCTTTACAGCGTTTAATCTCTACTCTTTGTCTTTATGTTGTGGCTTTTGGACATGTGTTTGAAGTACTCAGATATTTCTTATTTATTTATTTATTTAAACCTACTGTCTTTCTATACATTAAAAGAAGGTGGTAGTCTGCCATAATGAAGTGTGCCAAAAAAAGGGAATAAACCAGGAAGTTTTGGGGTCCCCAATGGTGGTTTTAGTTAGCTTTTGCCTTAGTCGCTGCCTGGATGTAAAACTAGGAAGATCTCTAACTTATTGTGAGGAAACAGTGGTATTTTTGGAAATAATAGCATTACAGAATCACATCGTAGTGGTCTGAAGGGACCTCTGGGGACCAACCACCCTGCTAAAGCAGGGCCACCCACAGCAGGTTGCCCAGGATCACAGTGTCCAGGAAGGTTGGGAATTGCTCCAGAGGAGACTCCACAACCTCTCTGGGCAGCCTGCTCTGGGGCTCTAGCACCCTCACAGCAAAGAATTCTTTCCTCCTGTTTAGCTGGAAACCTCCCATGTTCTCGTTTGTATCCACTGCCCCTTGTTCTATCACTGGACACCACTTTCCCTGTCCTCTTGCCCCCTACCCTTTTAGTTCTTGCTGAGCATTGATCAGATCCATTTTCAGTCTGCTCTTCTCCAAGCTAAGCGGTCCCAGGGTTCTCAGCCTTTCCTCCTCACATCAATGCTCCAGGCCCCTCAGTGTCTTTGTAACCTCCACTGGACTCTCTGCAGTAGTTCCCTGTCTTTTTTGAACTGGGTACCTCAGAACTGGACACAGTACTCCCGATGTGGCCTGAAATACTGTTTGAATCATCTCTAAAGGTGCATGTGGCTTTGTTTTTGGGAAAAATATATTCTGGTGACTTGAGCCTTAACTGGGCCAGTCTCATTACTTGGTGAGGAAACCCTTCTTGCAGGGAAGGAAGCACACACATAACCGGGGCTGGTTAATTACATCTGTAAAGTCACCAGCTTGGCCTCTCTTCCTCCCCCCGTGCTGAGTACCTGAATTTCAGGCTGGACTGTCTGCCTTATGGGTTAAAATTCTTCCTCAGTATGAAGATTTAATGGGGGTAGATGCACAGCAAGTAGTGACAGGTACTGCTGCTTTTCAGCAGAGCACAGCTTGAGAATATTTACATGGTGGTTGTTATTCTAATGGTATTTCCTTGATGAGGCTCCAGTGAAGGTGGCTCGTCTGCTGCCTCCATCGCGGGTGAGAACCGTCTGGATTTCAGTTGTAAAAAGGCTGTGGAGAGAAAGTGGTGTCTCCATAGCAAAGATCTTAGTGTTTCGTGATAAACTCATATATTTTTACCCCATCTAATTTAAACCAGTCTGCACGACACTTCACAGGAGTGATTTGTGCTCAGCTTTTAAAATGTTTTCTTTTCCCTACAAGGGAGATGAGCAGCACAGAGCTGGGTGCAGAGCGCTGAGGTTCTCAGCTGGGTGTTATGTAATTTGTGTGCCACTGATGCACGATCATAAAAAAAAAACACTCCCAGAAACGTTCAAGGAAAAGCTTGTGCAGCCAATTATTTGCAATCACAGGCGTCCTAAACTGTGTGGGCTTGTGCAGCTAGAGCAAAGCATGCTTGGGGAGAGCACTGTCTTTGGTATCCTGCTGTGAAGGGGGTAGGAAGCTGTCAGCACCCACGATCTGGGGGCTGGGTTGGAATGTTTTCGACTGTACCTGGAATTTTCAGGCTTCCCCCAGTGAGCCTTGTGTTTTCTGGTGTGTTTTCTTGCTGGGTATTTAAAATTCTTTAATTTGTCAGAGTCTGGGCGGTGGTGCTTGCTTCCTCTGTGGCTAGTTAGAGGTGATGCCAATTTGTAATCCTTTACAAGAGTATTAAAAAAAAGAGAAGAGAGAGAAGCTTAAATGCTAATAGCAGGGAGAAATCTGTTCAGCGTGCAGCATGTGAGGAAAGCAGGAGCACACATTGGGCTGTGTAGTCTCCGTCAGTCTTCTGAGCCGAGGGCTTTCAGAAATCTGCTCTAATTTTTATGCTGTGTGTGGAATGGCTAATCCCATGAAAGCTTCGCACCTTTTGACAGATGAAACGCTGCTGTTCTTAACTTATTTGAGAAATTTTTTTTTTCTTTATATAGATGGTATTAGCTCTGTGGCTCCGAGGGTAATGTGGTCCTTACATGAGAAAGATCTGGCTTTGATCTGACAGCTTTCAAGATCCATTTCCAATCACTGAGTTCCATTAACTCTGTTTATGATGGTGCCCTCAGACTTTTTTTTCTGTTTATGTGACTCTTTAGGGTGTTAACATTTCTGTGTCTGTGAGTTCTCTTTAATAAAATGGAGGAGTAATTGGGGTCAAGAAAGGAAATAATCCTGTTAAAAGGTGTGGGTAATTATATCTGGTATTTTGGGCTCCTGTATCATCCTTCTTGAGTCTTTAATGTTTTCTTCAAACTGTAGGATGTGGAGATATGACCAAATCACCAAAATAGGACAGTGGGGCAGTGTGGTGCCTATACAGTTAATTTTGGGAGCATAAAATGAGTGCAGCTGTAGGTTTGCTGGTGGGGGAGAGGAGGGGAAGCTTCCCAGCAAGCAGCCTCTTCCCTCTTCTGCTTCCTTGAGCCTTCAATGGGACCTCTGTGGTTCTCTGTCTATTGAGTGCAGAGCGGGAGCTCTGGAGCCCATTAGCACTCAGTGCAGGAGCTCAGGCAGGCGATGGGTGCTGGCTGTGAGCTTCCCCTCTCCCTCCATGCCAGCACTTTGCCAAACCTCACATATGAGAAACCTTCCTGGGTTTTCCTGACCCTTTCAGTTTTGGTTGTGAAAAGACGTGAACTCCTGAAGAGGTCTTCTGAAATCTGTCTCCTCTGGTGAATTTTCATCTTTTTAAGTTCATGGTGTGCTAAGTTGTGCTTGTTGCACTTGGCTGTTGTGAGGAGAGAACGAAATGACAGCGTGCAAAGGCTGAGGAGTCGGAACACAAGTAAACAGAAAGCGTGTGGTAGTTCTTAGTGTTGCGGGGTAGCAGCGACAGAGAGTGAATTAGCTGTTGTAGGCAGAAGAAAGTGATGTTTTTTTCTAGGTCAGGGTTGAAGGCACTGTCAGGGTGGTGATGTGAAGCATATATTACTGTCTGCATTGTCCCTGCCATATGGATGTGTGCAGCACTGCCCTTGGCATTCGAGCACTGAATTATTTATCCTCTCAAAATTTGTAGGCAGCCTTTCTTCCCTGCCTCTTAAAGAAAACCAAACTTACCTGGGAAGTATTTCTAAGATAGGTCCTGCAGCGTAGCTTAGTGCAGTGGCAGGCGTGAGCTGCAGGCTGTAGATTGCGTTTGTGTCGGTAAATCAACGGTTACAACATTCGGTGTTGTGTGGAAACGTTGAAATATTAATTCTGGTGTGAGCTGCAGGAGTGTCCATGCTGGTGCTGGGTTCATATGTGACTGAAATGTGTCTGCAACAAAATGGACAGGCTCTGGTAATGGAAAGGGCAGGAGACTTCCCCTGTGCGTAAATGAAGCTTTGTCTCAGCTGTGCGCTGGGGGAACTGGTGTTTTTCTCTCCTGTGAGCCATGAGAAAGCATCTCCTTTTCTCTTGTGTTGAATTTGCTCTGAGAGAAATATTGAGGTGGTCCTTGTTTGGGTGGTCGGCTAAAGCTCCTCAGCTGAGGAGAATAACATCTGGGGGTCTCATGGTGGGTGGTGAAATGGCGGTGGGTGATCAGGGGAGGGTGGGGGAAGCAGAAGCTGAAGGAAGCTCTGTCATTATTTGAGAGATTGATGGCTTTGCAGTGTAGAAAAGGTCTGAAATGATTTACCTTTAGAGCAGCGTGGAGCTGCTAAAACTGTGTCAGGGGCTTGGCAAAGATGGGAGATGTGATCAGCTGAAAAATTCACTATGCTCCAGAGACAGCCTGTCCCTGAAAGCTCCACCGCCTGGGCACCGAGAGCCTGAGGAGCTGGGGTTTGGAGGTGCTCTGTTGCCCTGAATGTCTTGATAGGACATGAAACTCCTTTAAAAAAAACAACCAGATGGTGAAAACCAAACCCAAGGCATTTAAAGAACCCAACACATTAAAGGAAAGTAAGGTGTATGGAAACCTTGTTGTTAAGCATTAAATGTTGAACTGCAGTTCATGATGCCTCTTCGTTTTAAATAAAGCACCTATGAAAGTGCTCCCCTCCCCCTCAGCCCAGAGCCTTATCAGCTTATCTGGGCAGGAGTTCAGAGCCATAAAAACTATATCCTGCTTACACCTTCCAGCCTATCCTATGACCTGCTCCGTGTAAACAAGTTGTACCAGGAGCCCCACATTACTAGTAAGTAGCTGGCTTCTCCAGGCTGGTGAGGTCTGGGAGGAGCCCAGATAAAGTTCCAAGAAGTTGGAAATGGTCTCTGGGTAGCTGCCTTCGGCAGGAAGGAGGTGAGCTGCTGACTGTGGCAGTGACTGCACCCCGTGAAAAGCAGCAGGGTTTGGGTCGACTTTTTACACTCTGAGTCTGCTGTTTTCCACGTTTTGCAGGCTGGTGGCTGTTGCAGATTGGGAAATGTCAATGTCCTAACGACACACTACTTGCTGCACCCACTGGTGGCCTGCTGTTGCATCAGGTCCTGGATGGACTGAAGCTGTAAGCCTATTTATAAAGTATCTTTAGATAGATGGGTGAGATTAGCCATACTGATGCTGGGAAGAGATGTAGGTAGATGTGGGGAAGGGGTGTGTGCGTGTGGAAACAAACATCCTGCTCATGGCTGCTGTGGTGGCTTAAATACCACTGGACGAGCTGGTGCTCTAGTTACAGTGTTTGGCTGCTTCCCATAGTTAGCTGTCTCCCTGGTTTCATCTTGCAGCTAGGCACAGGCTGATCTGTTTATCTGAGCTAGGTCCTGGGTCTGTAATGAGTGGCTCTGGGTGGTTTTGCATGTAAAACTTCACCTTTTGGAGCAGTCCAAGAGGCGAATGCACCAGCTGGGTTTGAAGATGACAGCTCTCTTCTCCTAGAGCCTCGACCTTCTTATTCAAACTCACAGTTTCTTGTCCTACCAGCTCAGAGAGGACATGTGAGAATATGCACGTTTTGAAACCTGGGATAGCTAGGAACTGTTGTCTTCTCTAGTTTCCTTCCTTGCTGTAGCCTGGCTCTCAGCACACAATGGGGTGCTACGGAGTGACTGTTCTGGCCTCTGATCTGTTTGATGGTCTCCCTTTTACCAGAAGCCCAGAAGGCTTCTGGCTTTCTGACCAGGATCTGAGGTGCCCTGCATTAGTCAGAGGTGCTGTTCTCTGTTGTGGGTGAAGGTGGTGAGCTAAATTGCCTTCCCCTGTGATCAGCATTGCTACTGGGGTGCTAAACTTGTTCTGTGGTGAGAGCTGAATTGCCTTTGAGTTTGCCCTCCTCCAGGGGAGGAGAGATCAGACGCGAAGTCAACTTGGTGGCTTTTTCCTGCCGAGCTGAGTAGTGCCTCTTAGAAAGCTACAGGTTGTAGTCTTAAAATGCTGAATTCACTTTTGCAGCCTGTTCTGTCTGCTAGCTTCCCCTACTTCACCCACCATAACATTTCTTCTCCCTTCTGTCTGTCCCTCCCCCTTCCCTGGAGCCTCATCTGATGGAGGTTCTGCTTAGTGCTCTGCTTTCTCCTTGGTCCTCCTCATCCAGGATTCTTGTCTCTAATTTTAGCCTGTCTGCCTTTTGATGTTCCCTCCCGTCTGTTCCTGCCTTTCTCCTGTTCTCCCTGATCATCCTGCCTCTCCATTTCCCTCTGAAATCTGGGCCTCGTTTTTGCACGGTGTTTTTGAGTGCTTGTAACCAGAGTGCAGTTGTGGTAGCATGGAGAGGTGAAGGATCTGAGAGTGTGGAGACTTCTGCCAGAGATGGGAGTTTGGAGGGCTGGTAGCCTGGGTCTGCCGTTGTGTGACTGTTACCTCTTCTGCACCACTGGGACCATTTATTGTCCCAGCTTAGATCAGCTCTTTGTCTCTTTCTCTTGAGGATCCCTCCTGTGTTTGAGCAATGAGCTCTTTTCCGTGGTGTCACCAGCAATACTTATAGGCAGAATTTACTCTCGTTGAGCAATGCAGGTAATGGAAATCTGCAGAATCCTCCTGGCAGTCTCCTCAGAGCTGTTCTCTTCTCCATCTGGTGCTAATTCACTGCTGCAGCTCACAGAGAAGGGTGCAGGGAGGGTGCTGGCTGCTCTGCTCACTGAGTACTCCCTGGCAGCCTGGCCTTCCCCTGACCTGTTTGCCAGGCCACATGAGCTGCAAGCTCTGTGGTTTTCTCTGGAGTTTTAACTTCATGTTAGCATGAATTTGCTTATGTGCAGAGAAAATGACTTCTGGTGTGGATGCATTCTGACAGAGTAAGGCAGTGCTCTGCAGGAGGTTGCAGTGCACAACAGCAGTGAGCAGGCTACTGGAGGCTTTGAGATCCAGAGAGGTGGCTTGTCCTGGAGGGATTCATTTGCCTGAAGACCAGTGAGGACTGTGCGTGTACATAATCCCATTTGTGCACAGAATATAAATACTGGCTGTTGCAGACATGCAGCCTGTATTTTTAAAGTTCTTTTGTGCAAACAAGGCTCAACCCCTCCACCACTGCAGCAAGGAGCTTCAGCAGAAACCCAACCCTAGCAATTAGTGAAGGCTTTAAAGGGAACCTAGCAACTGCTGCTGTAGTTTGAGTCACATAGGTGGTGGTTGTTTTTCTTTTTTTTTTTTTTTCTTAAGTCTGAGGTTTGTAGCAGTTTGTGTTGTGTGAAAATAGTCTATGTATTACTGTAGAGGAAAAGATGGGGGGGATGAAGATGCCGAGGGGCCTGAAACATTTCTGTGAGGAGTAAAGGCTGAGAGCCCTGGGACTGTTTAGTCTGGAGAAGAGGCGATTTGATCAATGCTCAGCAAGAGTTAGAGGCTGGGGGCAAGAGGATCGAGCCAGATTCTTTTCAGTGGTACCAACTGACAGGACAAGGGTCAGTGGTCACAAACTGAAACTCAGAAGGTTTTAACTGGACAGGATGGGAAACTTGTTTGGTGTGAGGGTGCTGGAGCCCTGGAGCAGGCTGCCCGGAGAGGGCACCTCTCCTCCTCTGCAGAGATTCCAAATGCACCTGGACATTGTGATTGTGGGCAACCTGCTGTGGGTGCTCTTGCTTTAGCAGGGAAGTTGGACTAAACGATCCCCAGGGGTCTCTTCCAACGCCCCACCGTGCTGGGATTCTGTGAGGGAGCTGTGAATCGGTGGCTAAATGAGTTGAAATTATAATGGCGGTGCTACTGTGAGCTTTGCAGCAAGCGAGCCTCAGGGAAAGTGGAGCATCTGTGTGGTGGTGTGTGAACTGAGTGTCTGTGGGTAACCTGAGCTCACCTGTAAAGAGTTTTGTTACCCAGATACTTTTTGACCTAACTTGCTGTTGTCAGTGATGATTAACAGATGATGCTCTCTGCGAGTGTGGTTATGTAAAACATTAATGCCCTGCCTCCTCTCAGATCAGCTTTATAATGTGTGCGGGGCCCGAAGTCGAGCTTCAAAGCAGGTAGTTTGCTTTATGGTTGGACCTCTGAGCAGTTTTATGTGCAGGGTGGAGTTGAACTTGTGGAGAATATTGCAGTTTTCCCACTGTCATAAAAAGTTATGATCCTCATGATTCAGGCATTGTTCTGTAGGTGGAGGCAGGAGACAGATGCAGGGGTCAGTGGGAGCGTGTACGGAGCGAGTTCAGATGTGCCAGTGGAGTGAATGCCATCCTCTGTGCTCTCAGCTCGCTCAAACGGGTTCAAAAAGTGCCTTGTGCTCTTTCTGGGTCTTCCTAAGAAACCTGCACCTGTGGTACTCACGGAACAGGGAGACCATTTCCATGGGAAAGGAACTTGGCAGGGGAGCTGCGGAACGCGGCTGAGAGGGGGGCTGTTTTCCAATGCAGTATTTTAAACCCTTCTTAAAACGTGGCGCTTCGGAGGGGAAGAGAGACTGTAAGTCACTTTATAACCTACTTTCTTTCTTTTGGCTTTTCTTTGGGGTTGCAGCCAACTGAGTTAAAATAAATAAGTGGCTGCCTCTTGAAGGAGCCTCATTCCAATTAACTTCACTCAAGCTGCAGAAGATATTTAGTAACTGAGAAATATTTCCTTAAAAAGACTGTTTAGGCAAAATGATCTTGGTGGGAGATTGGGATAACCTTTTAAAGCTTTAATTGTGGGCTTTTCTAAGAGCATCTGATAGGGAGCTCTTAACTGACCTGGGCTGCTTCTAAACCCTGGTGAGGTGTAACAGCTGCAGTCTTAATGCTGCAGACTGAGGCATATAACAGTTGGGTTTTCAAGAAGTAAGTTAAAGCTGATGAAAATAAGTCACTATTCCACTTTCAGTCAGATCTCTATAAATATTCTGAGTGACTTTGCCTCTGGTTTAAAACCTTCTCTCCTGGGATGAGGAGGTATAAATGTGCTCTTTGTTTGCAGCCAGGAAAATTAAAGGATCACAACATTCAGAAACTTACATGTTAGGTCTTCTGGAAAGCTGCTTCTTAAAGGGAAAAAAAAAAAAAAATATATATATATATATACACACACACACACTGTACCTAAAGAAAAGTGCAGATACCTTTGTTAAGGTGATGTGTTTTCTATGTTGTTAGCTTGAATTTTATTCTGAATACATTAAAACTTAAAAAGAAAGAAAGAAAAAAAGACTGTGATTCTTATCTGTGGATGATCCATTAGCTGCTTCAGCCTGCTTTTATTTATTTTGGTAAACACATGTGTGAATGTAAACATCTTATCCAGAATGGCCTTGCAAATGTTCCTGCATTAACATATATTGTCATGGAGAATAATTTTCATTTAACTGTAATTTGCTTTATATTTTCCTGCCTGGTTGCCATAGTAACAGAGTCCGATGTGGCTGTGCCTGCTCCAGGAGCTGGGTTATGCATTGCCTTTATAATGGACCTCTGTTAATCAGGCTGCAGCTCTCCCCGCAGGAACCAGCATCGTTTGTGGGAGGCACTTTGTGTAAACTAAGATGCCTGCAGTACCTCAGCTTAATATTTGGAGTTACTGAGGGTGCTTTTCTGTTGTGCAAAAGTTTTGTCATTAGAAATTAATGTATTAGGGTTGTGGAATTGATGTATATTTACTTCAGTCTAATGTCAGTTAGGCTTCATTTTCCGTTTTCACTTAATTTGCTCTAACAGCCTAACTAGTAACACTCCTTCCTGTGGTTCAGTTTCAGATCTGTAACGTTTGAAACACAGCAATGAAATATTTGTTGTCCTTATCTGTACATTTAAGGTCATCAGTCTTCTCATAATGGTGTATTTGTGGCTTTATGGTGGTGGTGGCAGCTGGGCAAACCACCTTCGCTGGTGCCGAGTGACAGGACAAGGAGCAACGGGCACAAACTGGAACCCAGAAGGTTTTATCTGAACAGGAGGAACTTCTTTGCTGTTAGGGTGCTGAAGCTTTGGAGCAGACTGCCCAGAAAGGTTGTAGATTCTCCCTCTATGGAGAGATTCCAAACCCACCTGGACATAATGACTCTGCTTTAGCAGGGGGTTGGACTGGGTGATCTACAGCTGTCTCTTCCAACTCTCACCATGCTAGGATTCAGGGACTTTCTTGTACTCCAAGCCTGACATCTAGCAACACTGAACTTTGTCCAGCAGTGATACAAGAGCACTCGTCATACTTCCAAGGAAAAATTGTTTCCTTTTGGCTAAGAACAGGTCGAAATGAAGGTGAATCCGAGCCTCATTTCCTGCCTGTCTGTGGATTTTGGGTCTGTTTTGTACCTTTTGGTTTTGGCCACTGTGTCTCTGTTAGCCTCATGCAGTGGCTGCTGTTCCTCTGAACTGTGCCCAGTTTGCCTTTGATTTACTTTATTTGGGAACCTCCAGGCTCAGAAAATGCAGATGTGAGCATTGTGTATGTCCACTGCACCTGGCAGTGAGAAGCTGATTTTAGAGCTAAAGATAGTGAGTCCATGGCAAGGCAGAGGGATCTAGGGCTTCAGATACCACCTCTGTGTGCAAGCTATAGTGTGGAGTTGGGCTTTGCTCTTCTCTGAAGGGGCTGTGGTGGATCCCAATAATGTAGGATGTGCTTCATGCCTTCTCTCTGACTTCAAGGGTGAAGTACAGCATGATCTCTAGGAGTATCTCTGCTCGGACGCAGTGACGGAATGGAAGTTTGCAATGGCAAAATAGAAAGATGCAGTCCTTTGCCTTTGTCTGTGGCTTGGTGAAACCTTGGGAGAATTTGACTTCCAGCTACTGAGACAGGAATCATGGTGGCATCAGTTCCAACTGAACTTGTCAATGAGCAAATGATTAATTTTTTCTCAACAGCATGATCTGAAGGAGAGAAAATATAGCACTCGGAGTTCTCTGATCTGTGTACTTTCATGACAGAAACCTTAAATTGTAACCCAGGGACGTGAATTTCACCTCCCTCCCAAATCAGCCTCCTCCAAATGAATTTTGAGTTCGGTTTGAGCTCTCTCAGAAAATTTGTGTGTTGGCCCTTTGATTCCTCTGCTCTTCGTGGTTGGACGCCAATTGTGGGTTACGTAAACCCGGACTACTCCAGCACGTGGATGCTTTCAGATGCATATGGTCTCACAGTTATTTCTTGGGACTCTGCAGAAAGAATTGAGTAACATTTTGTTCTGTAATGCAGTATTAAGAAACCCAGCGTGGTTTTTTTCCTGTGATGGCATATAAACAAGTAGTGATAACACCCTATTTAAAGCCTTTGGAGGAGGAAGGGCTGAATCAAACCTGATTTTTTTTGTTGTTGTTTTTCCCCCTCCCCCTTGTACCTACACACCATATTTCAGAGCAGTTTTGCTTGCCTGCCATGAAAGCTGTTAGCTATTCTAAATGAAGCTGTTTTGGAGGTGCAGTGTGTGGCGTGGGTATGGAGTGGCTTTGGTCACAGATGTTACTCCCCCTCTGCTCTCATGAGAACACATCTGGAGTACTGTGCAGTTCTGGGCTCTCCAGTTCAAGAGGGACAGGTGTATACTAAGAGAGTGTCCAGTAGAGGCTATGAGGATGATTAAGGGACTGCAACATCTGTCTGAGGAGAGACTGAGAAACCTGGGGCTGTTTATTCTAGAGAAGGCTGAGAAGGGGTCTTATTGATGTTTATAAATACCTGAAGGGTGGGTGTCAAGAAGAATGTACTAACCAGTCTTTTTTTTCAGTGGTG
>VWYK01051867.1:0-12851 GCA_013399775.1 Semnornis frantzii | reverse complement strand
GTGATACCGCCATGCCTACACGCATTTGGCCTGCACCGCCAGCGTGACTGGAAGACGTCCTGCCTATACCTGAAAGCCTTCTGCCCAGACGGAAGCCCTGGAGAGAATACCATCCAGAGAACCAGGAACAGGTCAGAGATCGTCTGCCTCCTTCCCCAGAAGCCCAGGGGAGACTCTAAAGCCGCTGACGGCTACCGACAGTAACCCTGCCTTGGGTACTGTCAGATAATAATTTTGTGGGTAAATGCCAAAGCCTCTTGTAATTATTAATAGCCTTCTGCCCTAAGCAGAAAGTTGTTCTTTATGTCCTATGCTTACCTAGTGAGCAAGCGGTATACTGACCGCAAACCCTTCTCTTCAGCTTATATCGAGTTTAATTAATGCTATATATTAATAACTATTCCAGATCCTGTTATAACCTGTACATAGTTTCCATAAAGTTGCAAGAACCTGTTAATAATATTATTAAATGGTGATGGGGGTGATGCGAGTTCTGAATATTTAATATTAATAAACTTAATATTTTTATATATCGTCTCGCATTAATTAATTTACCCCATCCCTTTACAGAATCACAGTACATAAGCGTTTGGTGTGTTCAGATGTGGCTTCATAATTCAGTTTTGCATCCATCGGTTTCTTGTCCTGCCAGTGGGTACTGGTGCAGAGTTTGGCTCCTGCCTCTTCGCTCTCTCCCATCAGATCTACCCTGAGTCTTCTCTCTTCCTAGCTGAGTAGTCCCACCTTTCTCAGACTCTGTATGTATGTATGTATGGTATTTCCACAGGTATCTTAGTGACCTTTCTTTGGACTCGCTTCAGCAAGTCCACATCTCTCTTCTATTGGGAAGCCAAGGACTGCACCTGGCACTCCAGGTCTCTTTCTCCAGTGCTGAATAGAGAAGGGTCACTTTCCTCCAGCTGCTGGCAACAAATCTTCTAATGCAGCCCACAATGTTTTTGACCATCCTCTTGCAGGGGCACATTGCTGGCTCATGGTCAGTTTGTTGTCCACCAGGATGTCCAGGTTTCTTTTTACAGAGCTCAGCTTCCCAGCTAGTCATCACTCAGCCTGTTCTCATGTCTGGAATTACTCCTCCTCAGATGCAGGATCTTGTATTTCCTTTTATTGAATTCCAGATCTTTTCTTGAACTGTCAAACCTTTTCTTTAGCCTGACCAGGTCCCTCTGAATGGCCTCTGTAACAGCCACACTTCCCACATTTTGGGTTTTTTTGTGTTTTTTGTTTGTTTGTTTGTTTTTGTTTGTTTGGTTTTTTGTTTTGTTTTGTTTGTTTTTTGAATTATTAGGAACTAAACTTCTCCATCAGAAACAGCCATGCTATGTTAGGTGAAACTTAGAAGAAGATAAAAGTCATCCAGAAGCAGAAAGGTGGAATAGAAAACTTTCACCTTCACCACTGAAAGTCTGCAAAGTTTCAAGTAGCTGAAAATACAACAGGAAATGTCAGGATCACCTTAATCACCATTACAGCTATCAGCTCCATTTGTCATCTCCCAATCAGTGCTACCAGCAGAGGCAGCCAAGCCAGAACTCAGCACACCGCCACATTGTGTTCTACCAGTAGCTGAGCCTGGGTAAAATGGGAATGACATCGTAGAAATGGGCAGCATCTTGGAACAGATACTCTTCTTGTCCAGTATTTATCTTGGATGGTTTCCCCTCTTATCTCACTACCTACTTTTTGCATTAGAACACAACAAGGTATCTGCAAATGTAATGCAATTATTATGACATGCCATGTACAGAGGGCTCCAAAATATTAAAAAAGACATATTCATTCAGCTCTGCCTTGCTAATTTTAGGTCTTCAATCAATGAGGTAATTTTTCCCTCCCTGCAGAGCCTGCTCTAACAAGAAACTTTAACTCATCTGTGTTCAGATGGGCAATGAGAGGGTCTTTGATGGAAGTGGATGTGCTTCGGCCAGCAGCTGAGCTTTGAACAAAATATACCAGCAGGCTGAAGAAGGTGAGACATAAATTTAGTGCATTGAGTCAGCTTTGAGTTTTGGCTTAAAACGGAGTAATGGCACTGGAGCTGATCAGAGTGCTTTGTTCCA
Organism: Semnornis frantzii; assembly: GCA_013399775.1. Taxonomy (NCBI): domain Eukaryota; kingdom Metazoa; phylum Chordata; class Aves; order Piciformes; family Ramphastidae; genus Semnornis; species Semnornis frantzii. The sequence goes on along the minus strand of VWYK01051867.1, from coordinate 10,770 downwards.
CATCCTTGCAAACAAACACAAACCAGACTGAACTTTAAACTACTCATCACCAGCTCCCCAACTGACTCTTAAAATCTGTTGGTGAACTTCAAAGGGAGACGTTAATTTGTTATTCCTCACGAGTGCGGTGGCTGAGGCTGGTGTTCTGCAAAGGAGTCACAGCTGAAGCATAACAAATTGTGAGGAAATCGTGACTCTCTTATGTGGCTCTGGCTATTTGTGTGTGTATGTATGTGTGTTTGCTGCTTCTGATCTCAGTCAGATGGTCTGAGAGTTTTCTTCCTGTCTCTTCATCTGCCTTACGAAACACATTAAACCCCTGTTTGGGTGAAATGAGGGTTAGAATATGTCTGTTTTCCCCTGACAAGTCTCCCCACAAGAGCAGTGGAGAGGCAGGGATATAACAAAGCCAAGTCTGTTTTTTTCCCCACAAAAGCATCAGGAAGGTATGTAAAAGGTATGAAACTGGGAAATCAACAGGAAACCCTGTGCTGCACCAGTGCCTGCCCATGACCTGCGCTGGAAGAGACAGAACTGCTCACATGGTAAGGCTCCAGGAGGAGGCTGAAGATCCAGGAGAAGAGGAGGCTTAGGAGAGACCTTACTGCTCTCTACAACTACCTGAAGGAAGGTTGTAGCCAGGTGGGGTTGGTCTCTTCTCCCAGGGTTGGTCTCTTCTCCCAGACAATCAGTGACAGAACAAGAGGACACAGCCTCGAGCTGTGCCAGGGGAGGTTCAGGCTGAATGTTAGGAAGAAGTTCTTCACAGAAAGAGTGATTGGCATTGGAACGGGTTGCCCAGGGAGGTGGTGGAGTCACTTTCCCTAGAAATGTTTAAAAGGAGGCTGGGTGAGGCACTTAGTGCCATGTTTTATAGAAGGTGTTGGGTGGCAGGTTGGACTGGATGATCTCGAAGGTCTTTTCCAATCTGATTGATTCTCTGATTCTGGGACCATAAACATGAGAGTTGAGTTTGCAGCACAGAGCTGAAAAAAAAGTGGAGTCCCAGCTTCCTTGCTTGGCTATACAGCATCCTTATAGCTCATGGTATGTAGCTCAAACTCATTCTGAGAGACAGAGCTGACATGGAGCCAGACCTCCTTTTTACCTTTGCTTTAACTTCAGACCCAGAAACCCTTATACACTTCTGAAAATGGAAGAAATTGGCTTGTTTGGCTCTGCACTCGACTGGTGCTTTTCCACCAGTTCCTTACCTCTGGACAGCTCAGTTAGCTTTCCCAGGCTGTTTAAAATTAAAGTAATAATTCTAGTATTTCCCCTGAAAGTGAACTGGTGTCTTCTAAAAAGGTTGGATGAGGTTGCTAGAAGCTTTGTAGAATAAGTTGTTTAGTAAAAAATATCTTCTTATTTTTTTTACATGAGAGTAAACCTAAGAAATAAATAATAAGTTTTGTCTGATCTGTTATAACATTAATGGCTTTTAAAGTGTGTTTCTGACCTTAAAAGAAAATGTTAATGTCCTAAAATGGAGGTTCACTCAGATACTATTGAACCTGTAGTGAAGACTCATCACTTCAAGTGTTACTGAGTTCTTTGAGGCTTTAGTGAATTAATTTTTCCATCACAGGAATATTCCTGGTCCAGCGATTCCAAGGAAATGTCATAAACTTTTCTAGACTGGCATGCTTGATAGGTCTTAACATGCTGACAGCACTGCAGATTGAACAGGCCAAGGTGACCAAAGCCCTGTTCAGCCATAATTTGGGTTGTAAAATGAGATTATGGCACATAGCAGGGACTATTTATGGAGGAGATCGCCTTTATATTCTGCTCTTATAAATGTACTTAGTGGCAGCTTCCTCCTCTTTGTGTCACGTCCAATGCCATGATGAACCAGGCACAGGACAATGCCAAAACCTGCTTCTTCTTTTAATGAATTATGGCTATTTATGCCAGTTTGTGCCCTTTCAGAACAGGGGCAGGTCCTGCAGTGGTAATCTACCAACAGAGCCCAGGGAAGGCAGTAGTGCTTTGTTTCCATAGATTAAGAAACCAAATGCGAGCTTTAGTATTAGAATCATAGAATGGTCTGGGTTGGAAGTGACCTCCTAAGGTCATGGCCAAGAAGAGGAAAAAAACCCAAACCCTCAAGCATTCCTTTAAGAAACTATCTTAAAGATTTTCTTTCTTGACATAGGTAAATAGTCTCATCTAACTGTGACATTAATAAAGGAGGGATGTTAGGGATTGGACACCATATTGACAAAACCAAGGCTACAGGGCTGGAATCCTGCTACTGGAAAGATGAAATAATTTCCATGGTAACAGTGAATAAATTGTTCTATGAAAAAGAGATTGAGTAAAGAATGTGAGTCAAACCAGAACTGCTCAGTCTATCTCCTAAGTGGAAAACAGGTGTTTTAAGCAGAAGAAAACACAAACATAGCATATTTAAAGTGTCCTACTGAAACACACTGCTCTCTTGTGCCTGTAATAGCCTTTCACCCCCTATTTTGTTAGGAGGCTTCCTGATCTCATACTTGTGGGGAAATGATATTTCTCTAAACTTTCTGGTTTATATTCAGCACATTGTAAGTTTGCTAGGACACTATTCTGTACTGCTGCTTCTCAGGACAGTGGTATCACTGTGTGGGCAATAAACATGGAATTTGCGTAGCCATAAAAGTGCATTGCAACTTGAGCTTGAATTTTTTATCCCTCTTGATTTCAACAAGATTTGAAACCTTCATTTCCGTCACCGTACTTGGGTTCTCTGAGTGGATTTCATTACAGAGATATTTTTGTTAAAATAACTGTGCACAGGGGCATTTATCTTCCTCTCTGTGGTCAGAAATGTGACCTTTTAAGTCAGCCAGTTATCGTGGAGCTGTTATCCAAGTGATTATGAAATGCTTTTCCTAAGTGAATCTTTTCACTTACAAAGCAGTTTTATCCATGAGACAATTTAGAATAAAAGGTCTGGAAATATTATTAGCGTGTTCTTATAATTTTCAGCAGCTGTCATTTGTTCCACCTGAAGAAGTTGTATTGCCAAGCCATATACCCTGGGGGAAATAGCATTGACCTTTAAACCTGTAAAGCAATAATGAAGAGTATATTTTTATCCAAGATGCCTCAGACTAGGGGAAGAATAAAAGAAGTGATGGTGTTTGTTGTGAACCTGGGATGGAAGAAGGTGGTGTAAACATAGAATCATAGAGTCATTCAGGCTGGGAAAGACTTTTGAAATCATCAAGTCCAGCCATTAACCCTACTCTACCAAGTTCATGACTAAACCATATCACTAAGCACCATATCTAAAGGAAATTTAAACACGTGCAAGAATAGTGACTTGACCACCTCACTGGGTAGCCTGTTCCAATGCTTGACCACTCTTTCAGTGAAATGTTTTTTCCTAATGCCCAGACTAAACCTACCCTGGCACATCTTGAGGCCATTCCCTCTTGTTCTATCACTAATTACCTGTGAGAAGATACCAGCACCAACCTCTTTATATTGTTCCTCCTGGTAGTTGCAGGGGGTGATAAGGTCCTCCTCAGTCTCCTCTTCCTCACACTAAACAGTTTCCTCATTTGCCCTTCATCAGGCCCATTCTCTAAGCCCTTCACCAGCTTAGTTGATCTTTGCACCCACTCCAGCAGGAGCAACAACAATTAAAGAAACAACAATGGCAATGAGACAAAGAAATACTTCAAGATTATAAGGTGCAAATCATAAATCAGTAGGTAAGGAAAATTAATCACAGAATCACAGAATATATTTGATTGCAAGAGAACTCAAAGAACGTCCAGTCCAACCTTTGGCCCCTCACTGCAAGGTTAACACTAAACCGTGTCCCTAAGGGCCAGGTCCACACACTGTTTGAACCCTTCCAGGAATAGTGACTCCACCTCCCAGGGCAAACCATCCCAACGTCTGAGAACCCTTGCAGTGAAGAAGTATTTCCTAATATATTGCCTAAACCTCCCATTGTATCCATTCCCTCTAATGTATCATTTACAGGGGTAGGTACAGCTGGAGACTTCTTGACTCAGTCTTATTTCCTCTTCCATTCTACAGTATTTGAGAAGAGGTTGTTTTGTGGTTTTTTTGTTTGCAGTTTGTTTTGTTTGGGTTTTGTTTTGTTTATTTTTTTAAAAAGATAATCCCAATAAGGTATATTTCATATTTCATTGGCTTTAAAATGAAATCCATCCAGACTGAACAACTGCTGATGCTGACCCACTGCTGCAGCCAGCTCAGATGACCCACTGCAGTGATCACTTCATCTGCCTCTGAAGTCATCTCAGCTGGCAGTGTTCAGCACGGCTGCAAAGAGCAAGAAGGGTCGATGTGGCCTTTTTAAAGATGAACTTTCACTTAGGCCCATAAAACACACTGATTTAATTCCTACTGGCCTGTCCTTACTGGTTTTATTGTCTTTTAAACATAATGGCTTTGGGAGAATGAGAACAGCCAAGTGTTTTCCTGCATATGTTATCAGTATGAATTAAAAGGCTACAAAGAAAAGGAAAAACAAGATTAAACTTTCTAACTACCTTTTAGAAGAGATGACAGTGTTCAAGTACGGTAGGAATAGAGAAAAATATAAGACAGTGCAAGTATTATTTCTTCTTCTGAAGTTCACTATTTGAACTTAAAGCCTCCATTCTCACACAAAGCTAAACAGTAAACTTCACAAATAGCTTTCTTCCCTCGGATGTGTCTGGCCTGGATTTCCAAATGAGTTCATGCTACAACAGCAGTGCCCCGGTGCCACATGGTGCCTCACAGCCTGCCAGCCCGGATGGATGAATCTCTTTGTCTATAGCGTGAACAATTCATCCAGGTTCAGTAGCGGTAAGCAAATGGATGTATTTGTTTCAGGTGAAAGCGGTGCTTTAGGAACTGTTTGCTCTGGCTGAGCTTTTAGCACGGTAATGATCCTGCTATTGTGCTCTTTAATTCGATGCTGCTTTGTTGAAGTTTTCTGTCCTCACCAAGATGCTGTAACCTGCACTGTGGCGGTTTGTCATTCAGCTTGCTTTTGTGTGGATGCTGTGGCTTTGTCTTTGTACCTAGTGCCAACCTGGTCCTACCAACTATCTCTTTTTAATTAGTGTTACATTATTTTGCAACTCTTCCTGTGAGTCATTGCTTGCTTTCTCACGATGGTACATTGTCTCTTGGCTTTTCTCATCTGCAGACTTTGGCATAATGATTTCCCTAGCCATAGTTATTGCAAATGACTCAATATACCCAGCATTAGTTATTAGAAAGTTTTCCTCCACAAACCTTCCCTTCTTTTAATTTCCTGGTTTATCTTTTCATGTTTTACATGTATTTGGCCTTATCTTCCCTTGTAAAAATTTCATCTTTGTTTCTTGAAAAATACTTTTTCTTTACATCTGTATGAAAGTTTATTTACTGGGTTTACTCACACCTGTAGCCTTGGAAAGTCTGTGCGCATCCTCCGTGCTTTCATACTCAGAAAGGCTGGGGAAGGGCTGTTTAGAAGGGTTTGTAGCAACAGGACAAGGGGCAATGGTTTTAAACTGGAGCAGGGTAGATTTAGGCTGGACATAAGGAAGAAGTTATTTACAATAAGAGTGGTAAAATACTGGAACAGGCTGCCCAGGTGGTTGAGGCGCTGTCTCTGGAAACATTCAAGATCAGACTCAGTGTGGCCCTGGGCAGCCTGATCTAGTTGGAAGTGTCCCTGCTGACTGCCAAGGGGGTTGAACGAGATGAACTTTCAGGGTCTTTTCCAACCCAGTGCAATTTGTGAAACTGTGACTCTTTGTCCTGTATTTCTGATCTCTTGTGAACTATCCAGCTTCCCAGGATCTAGCAGCCCTGCGAACTGGTGACTAGCATGGCTTAGCAACGTGAGGATGCAGTGGCTGCACAGACCCTTTTGATGCATTAGATGCATCAACACAATCAAGTACCTCTACTGCTTTCCTGAACTAATCTGGCATACAGTGTGTTGTGAGCAGAGCAGGTGAGAGTGCAATTGCCTTTACTCCGTTTTCCTCTTTTATCCTGAACCATTCTCATTTTGTGCTGGTTTGGAGTGGGATAGTGTTAGTATTTTTTTTTTTTTTCCGTATTAGCTTGCATGTTTTGTATTTGTGATGAAAACAGTGTTCATAGATTCACACTCGTGTGGCTGAAAAATAAGGAAGGGCAGGGGGCATTTGGAAGGATGACAGTTTCTCTTCCCAAGTAACCACTGAGTGCGGTGGAGCCCTGCTCTCCTAGAGATGGCTGAACACGTGCTTGCCCTTGGGAAATAGTGGATGAACTCCTTCACTTGTTTTGTCTGTGCAACTTTTGCTTTACCTGTTAGTCTGTCTTTATCCCAACACACAGACCTTCTTTTATTTTTATGTTTGTCTCCCCCATCCCATGAGGTGGGAGCAAGCAAGCTGCTGTGTGGGGCTTATTTGGTGACCAGGGTTAAACCATGACACATTTCCATTTGTATTTGAAATTTTACAATTTCTAATTATATTCCTGTCCAGGCTCATCTGCTCTGGATGTGGCAGAATGATGATGATTAGTTTTGGTTTGTTTTTTTTTTTTTTTAATGTATTTTTTTGTGTTTGTATTTCTATTTTTCTGCATTTTCCTTCCCCCATTCTTTTTAGTCTCTGGTTGCAGGACTTGGAAGCCTGGGCAGATTGTGTTTTCTAAATCATTTGAAGGATTTTAATTCTGCAAGTGCAGAAAGATGTGCAACATTTAGCCTTTGTGTAAGACTCTAGATGTACTTTCTCAGTAAGCAGCTACTGAAAGCACTTACTGTTTAGTGCTGCTAGATTGAAACACGAACACCTTGAGATCCATAAGCCTCGAGACAACCCTTAGCCATCAAATGGTCTCGATCCTTTCTTGTTGGACGTCTGTAACTTTACATTACCCTTGTTCATAAAAGATGTAAGCTTAGGTACATCTCATCTAAAAGGCTCCACGCTCACTGTGCCTTTAGAGGTAGAAAGCTCCTGAAATGGGCTACACAAACCTCAGGCTGGGTCTGACTTCAGAGACTGGTATGCAGGCTTGCACAACTCAAAAATTAGCACTTCAGAGTGAAGGGCTCTTGTTGTGGAGGAATGAAGGAGTTGAGCACCATCATCTTCCACAGGTTACAAGGGTGGGCACCATTTTAGAAGCATTTTCTTCCATTAGAAATTGAAATTCTAGAGAATAACTTGATATTTCTTGATGAGAGATATATCTGAGAACGATGATACTGTTTCAGTCAGGAAATGTATTCTTTGTCAGAGTTCAAGTTAAAATAGAAAACTCTTTGTTCAGTTACATTTCCATGATCATATTTTTCAGCATGTTGTTTGAAGCTGCTGCAGTGTAGTGGAAGGGACATAAATTTCAAACTCTTTCAGGAGTACCCATGATTTCCCAAAGGACCAAGCAATTTAGGAGCTTGGATCCCACTTTCAGAGGCAACAGGCATGTAGGAACCAATGTCTCTGATTTACAAGGCCGTTATGTGGTTTGCTACCTCTAAACCATCCTTGGAAATGAAGCTTAAGCTTCTACATCTTTAGAGACCGTTACAATAAATCAGTGTGTACATGCTTTTTCTTGAGTTGCTGGGTGTCCTGGGAGGATCCTTTAACTTTCTAGAAGTCTGGCAGCTGGTCAGAGATGCTTGCTGCTCCCCGTACAGAAGTTGTCCAACAGGTCATTAATTTCTCTCATCTGAGACATGTTCTGATGAAGGCACAGATCACGTTTTGAAGAAGTGTGTCTCCCCATTAGCTGTGGCTGCATCCCAAACAACTGGTTTAGTCCAAATGTCTTTTGGAGGGCTGAAGCTGAGTGAGATGAAATCACTGTTGCTTGTTTCCTTCTAATTGCCTGCCACTGAAATCTGGGGATCCTACCTAACCTACTGAAGCTGGTGTCTCTTTATTTATCAACATCTTCCCCTGGCTTTGATTATTTTTTAACATCTGTTTTCTCTGGACTTAAGCCCAGGAGCCTACAAGAAACGTAATGCATCATGTTATCTGGGCAGTGCCTGACAGTACGTGACTTGCTTTACCTTAAAGAGCAGGGAAGGAAAAGCCATCTGCAAATCAAAACAATTGCTCAGAAGGGCACGACAATGTGTGGCAATGGTCTCCTGTTTGGATATTGACTTTTCTGTGACCTGTGAAAGCACATAAAGCGTTTGGAGAATGAGGTGGGCATTGATTAGCTTTCCACAGCTCTGCAGGTTGTCCACGGAGCTATTCATCTTGTTTGGCAAGCAACTTGGAAGGGCTGTAGCAGAACCTGCGGGGCCAGCATGGCAACATCAAACCTGAGCACAACACAAGGGTACCAGCAAGAAACACTGAACTGGACCTTTGTGTTTATTCAGCTTAAATCCCAAGTGGTGTGCGGCAAAGAGGATGCTGTAACTGTTCCCTGTTCCTTCCCAGTAAAGAGCTCAGAGAGCCCTTGGACCTAGTTAAGAGCCCTGATGTGTTTGTGCTTTACTGCCCTGGGCATGGTGTGGAAGAACCATATGAGTTAAATCCCTTATGTTTGCCATGATGCCATCAAACCCTCTCAGAGCAAAAGCTTCAGTGTCAGGCAAAACAAGCCCTGGCTGGGCTGCCAATGCAGCTCATGTGCTCTCCTCTGTCACACTCCTGCTGCCTCTCCTCTGCAAGTCTCCGTTTCCCTCACAGGGACATCTGGGTACACCACATGGCTGCATCCACGCTGCCGTGTTTATAGCCCAGAGCACCACCGCAGTTCAGGAGTGGGTATGCAATCCTCTTAAACATCCCTGCTGTGGAGCTGGCCGTGCTTAGGAGAGGCTGAGTGTGGTAGCTGATAACAGAGGTAACTGCTTCTGGCATCAGCCTATCTGCTGCTGCACAGGATGGCAATGCTTGGAGCAAATACATGCAGTCACCCTAACGTGAGATTCTTAAGGAGTCATGAGTCCATGCAGGCAGGCATACAGATACAAGCAGCCTCCTGCACACCACAACCTAAGAACTGACAGTGCGATTTTAAGTGACCTTTTCCCTCACAGGAGCAATCTACCTTACAGCATTACTCAAGATCTTGCCCCAGGAAGTGACTGATGGTGTCTAGACTGAACACCTCACATGAGGTTACAAAACATGTCAGAACACAGAGCGTGCTTCAAGCAATTTGTCCTTCCTTGAGTAAGCATCTCCGTCTTGATTTAGATGCTACCAGACTCTGAAATGCACTGCTGAGTAAGTTTATTTGGACCCCCTTTTCACCCAGGAGATGTCTTGTTGTTGTCATTGTGTACCAAATAAAAAGCTCAACAGTTTGCAGTTTGACTTGTGAAGTTCAGCTCCAGCACCTGTGAGCCCTGTGGGGAGGGGCAAGTATCTCATCAGATCTTCCAGTTCCTGTCCAGCTCCAGCTGTAACCTTTTAAAAAATGCCTTGAGGTGCAATTAGCTGCTGAACAGTTTGGCTTGGTTTTGTTCTGAGACTTCAGAGTGTAATAGACCTTCAGACTACAGGGATGCAATAATAACACGTTCCTTGACCTTTTATCCTCCTTATAAATCATTTAAGGGAGCAGGCTTCTTTTGAACTTCTTTAAAACACCAACGTGATGCTATATCTGTTCTAAGTCTTTGCACAATCATCTAAGCATCCATCAGAGATTATTTTAAATTACTTTAATCTACTGCAGATAGTGGCTTTAAAGGAAAGCTAAAGTATGGCAGAAAGTCTACCATAACCCTTAGAAAATAACACAAGAAGAGGTTATTGACAGGTTTCTTTGGAGGAGAGGAGAGGGCAAGTCTGCACACGAAATGTAATCAGTGACTATTGGGCACATGACAGTTTATTGCACTTATAGGAATGGGTAGCTGGGATAGGTACCAGCAAGGAACCCAGGCAAAGGTTCTCTGTGACACATACCTCTGAAAGAATGTTTTACTGCTGCTTGGGGTCATAATGCCTTCCCTTGGCTATTCATGTTGACCTTTCTTACTCAGGTGCTTCCCAGTAATGGAGATTGCTCCATCACGGCCTCACTGCAGTTAATCTTACCTGGTTGTCATGACACTAAGGGTCGATAGAGCTCAGAAGAGAATTTTGCAGAGATCAAAAAACGAGTCCTGCTGTAACTAGCCACAAAAAGGTAACAAAAGTTACTGGGAATTCCAAGTACCCAGCATAGTCTATTTGTTTTAATGGGGGTCACTAACCCTTCCTGACAGTCTTCATGTACCTTTTGGTCTTGCTGAAACAAGAACTGAAGCCCCTCAGCAAAGGTGACTTTTTCCTTCAATAATCAAAGGTGATCCTTTGCTGCAATAATCAGATCTGCAGCTATGGCAGCTCAAAAAGGAGAACACGGAGATGGCCTTTATACCACTTTAGCCTTGATTCCCTCCATCTCTGAGAATAAAAGGTGACTTCTGCACTAGAATGGTACCTTTAATGGCTTTCTCTGCAGATCTGGATTTGCTATCAGGTGTTGAATCTCTAGGGTTAGTGTCATATGATAGAGATGACCTGGTTTACCTTTTCTAGCCATGAAAGTCTTCATCTGTATTTTAACTTTAGCTGCATTTGAATTATCCCTTTGGACAATCACTACAGCAAGGCAGCATGCCTTTCCCTTAGCCATTCCTCCAATCTCTGGGAATATGAGGAGATAACAAATATTACTATCACTGACTTGTTCTGAGGCTGAAAAGCCTGAGGGTAGTTCTAAAAGCTATTGAAGAATAACATCAGCACACCTGGAACACAGTTTTGCACTCCAGTTTTGGGCTCCCCAGTT
>VWYK01051863.1:7124-20442 GCA_013399775.1 Semnornis frantzii | reverse complement strand
GGCACTTTGCCAAACTTGACCATCCTAGCTGAAGGCTTTGGTCCTCTTTGCTGCAGTTGCTGTCCCCCCTCCTTTTGTGCTGGGGAAAGGGGAACAAGTCTAGACAAACCACAGTCCTTGGACTCAGTGGCTCCAGGTTCTTCGTCCTCTTGCCCATGGTTGCTTCTCCTCAAAACAGAAGGAGGGGAGAGTGGAAAAACATCTCTGAGCAAACCAAGATATGTATAAACCTATTTTGGCTTGCTTAGGCCTGTCATGAGAGGTATAAGGTGGATAGGAGGAAAATGTGCAGATTTTTTTAATAACAGCTATGCAAAATAAAGCATGCGTCACACTCTCATTCTTAGATGATTTTAGTGTGCAGAGGTTTTTGTTTTAATTAACTGCTTTATTCTTCATAATGTAAATAATCACATTTATTTCCTTTTAGGAATTGTAAGCAATTGCATTAATGGTTTGTGGTTTCTTTGCAGTCAAAACACTACTCCATACCATTATGTCTTGTTGGCAGTTAATCTCTGTACAAGTGACAGACATTCCTAATGTGACTTTTATCATTGTATAGATTTTTTTTAAAGTAGATATCCTTAAGTTTGACCTGCAAGGAAAAGGTTCTTTTGATGTCAGAACTAAATTGGTGACTGGATTTGAACAGACTGAAGCTGGGTAACTGCTTGCTGAACAGCATGCAGAAGTAATGAGAGTTTTTCTGTCTTCTGAAATTCAGGTCAACATTTTGAGTTAGGTAACTCTCCACCATGTATTTGAATTACTTGGTAGTGTTAGTACAACAGGGACTGGAACCAATTCTTTTTTTTTATGGCAAAAACTTGCTTCTCAGACCTTTTTACCCACAGAAGTTTTGCCAGTGTTAATTCCTTTAGCATATTGGATTTGTCTGTGTTGGTCAAATAAGAAACACAATTTTTGAAGTCATGAGACCTACCTGATTTCTATACAGCAACTTTACAAGCTTTTGCTGCTTAGAGGAGTTCTACTGACTGAAAGTAACAAGCAGTCTGTGGTCCATCCTGCTAACTTTGCTGTGCCCCTGGCATTCTTCATAGTTACTATTTCAAATATGCTCTGTGTGGTGATCTAATAGCCCTGTTAGAAGACATCAGCACCCTTTATCAACCTTAATCATTGTGTCTTCTGTCTGTTGATGCCATACTCGTCAATGGATTAGCAAAATACCGCATGGATATAAATTACAGATTTTCCTTGAATGTAACCCTTACACCATATAAGAACACAAACATGCCTGATAAGAAGGCTAGTTGAGGATTTTATTCATTCTGTGGAACTAATTCTGTGTTGTTTCTCTTTATTCAGTTACTGGATGTTATCATTGAGATAGTGCCAAAGCTGAGGCAGAATATACTTACATTTTTCATTTGTCTCACAATGCTTTCTCTCACGTGGACTAAACAAAGCCTCTAAAACCAATGAATGACTAAATTGTGGGCAGTGTTTGCATAATGAATCTGGAAACCGTGTGCATTTTAAGAGTTATTCCAATCTAGATGTTAAGTAAGGCCTGCTTATGTCTGGCAAAAGGCACAAGTATAGTAGGAACTCTACTATAAAGGAGTTAAAAATAAAATACACTTGAAGTTATTTATCAAACTGTTGGACACCAGGGCTTTTAAAGGAAATCTCATTTGAAAGTCCTCTTCAGAGATGTATATTTACATAAAACCTTGCATATCCCAAGGCAGAATAGTCAGTATATCTCTAACATTGCAATGTCTGCTTAATGAAATGTGGTAATATTTTTGTCACTGATTTTAAGTTAACTGACTTATATTTGGTGTTTCCTAGCATATGAGACCTGCTGTCACTTTCCTGTGTCTACTAAACCTTCCTCAGTCTACTAAAACACATGGCTTTGGTACATGACTTATACGTTTTGATGTTATTGATTTCTGTGGAAAAATATTGACTCCAAACTTTTTGTAGACAAGTGCATCTAAATATTTAATACAGATAGCTCATGGGACTTCTGTTTCTCTGTGTCTTTTCTACTAATCTCTAGGCACTCTGTGAATCTGCTCTTCAGACTCCTTATGACAGCTTGAAACTGGGCATGCTGTCTGTTCTTTCCACCTTGTCGGGGACCATTGCCATTAAACAGTACTTCAGCAGTGCTCCAGGTAACAAAACTACACTAAATAATTATCTCTAGCATTTCTGATGGCTTGGTGATCTGCTGATAATCTAAACACTTGGAGGCAGTTTAAACCTATTGCCCCTTGTCCTGTCATTGCAAGACTGTCAGTAGTCCCTCCCCAGCCTTCCTGGAGCCCCCTTCAGATACTGGAAGGCTACTCTAAGGTCTCCTGGAAGCCTTCTCTTCTCCAGGCTGCAGAGCCCCAGCTCTTGTGGCCTGTCCTCATAGGAGAGCTGCTTGCAGCCCTCTCAGCATCTTTGTGGCCCCCTCTGGTCCCACTCCAACATCATCTGTTCCAGCCCCCCTGCCAGAGCAGGATCACCTAGAGTAGATCACAGAGGAACACATCCAGATGGTTCTTGAATATCTCCAGAGAGGGAGACTCCACAACCCCCCTGGGCAGCCTGTTCCAGTGCTCTGTCACCCTCACAGTGGAAAAAATTCTTCCTCCAGTTCATATGGAGCCTCCTATGCCTCAACTTCCATCCATTGCCTCTTGTCCTGTCACTGGGCATCACTGAGAAGAGGCTGGCTACATCCTCCTGGCACTCAGCCTTTACATATTTATAAACCTTAATTCTCCCCTTAGTCTTCTCCTCTTCAAGCTACAAAACCCCAACTCCTACAGTCTCTCCTCATAAGGAAGACGTTTGACCTCCACACTCATTTTTGTGGCTCTGTGCTGGACTCAACTCAAGCAACTCCCTGTTTTAATCTTATCCCTTATACTGAACTAGGATACTTTTTTTTCCCATATGTTCAAGTTTGTGGGGTTTCGTTTTGGTTTTTAGTTAAAAATACCTGATGTAATTGTGGACTGTGCTGGTTTGTGTCTTGTTTGCTTTGTCTTTGTTTAGGAACAGCAGCTGCACCTGCAAAGTCATTTGATTTGGTAAAACTAGCACAGGAGTGCTGTTACCATAATAACCGTGGCATTGCAGCTCATGGTGTGAGAATTCTGACTAATATATCATCCTCTTGTCAGGACAAAGGTAAATGAAAGCAAAGACAATGGAATGGGCTGTTGAAAGTTAAGCTTATGCACTGAACATGTAGTAACTGCTCATCTGTAAACCTGTTGGTAAATCTGTCTGATCTTTCATGCTATAACTTAGCAGAAAATATTCTGTATGATTTTATGACTGATTGGGGAAGACTCCCATTTTCATCTAATTTAGATAAAATTACTGGGCATAGTGAACTCATAATACATGTTTGCATTGCCTGTGCTATAAAACTAATGAGTTGCTTGTCAAACTTTTGAAAACTCTTCACACAAAGTCTGTTGCAAAAGACTAGCAGAGCACTTAGAAGTCTTAGTTTAGAGATTTAAGAGTACTTCATCGATGTCATAGTTGGCGTGACTGCTGAATAGTTACATGGAATGGCAAATTGTTCCTAATCAAAATGAGATAAAAGTATTGGGAAGGTACTTGTCATGACCTCCAACACCAGTGCAAACACTACACAAATGGTCAGAAACCAGGAAACTGATTGACTCTATTTCTCTCTTCTTAGATCTTCTGCCTTTGGAGCAAGATGCAGTTTTTGGCTTAGAAGCTCTTCTTGTTCTTTGTAGTCAAGATGACAGTCCAGGAGCTCAGGCAACCTTAAAGGTGATAATATTGTCTTCCCTTAGCAGAGCTGTATGTTAGAATAATAACTTAGAGCTTCTCTTAGCCCTAGAGTAAGATAACTATTGTAGGGAAGAAAAATCCCACAACATTCCTCTCAGAGGAACAGCTGTGTTAAAATATGAATGTGATCATAGGATGGAGCTATCTTTGGAGGACGAAAAGAATGTCGGAGAGAGCCTGATTTTTCAAGAGGGGAGCATAAAATCATAGGATGGGAAGGTTGGAAGGGACCTCAAAGGTCATCCAGTTCCAACCCCCTGCCATAGGCAGGGACACCTCCCACTAGTACAGGTCCCTCAAGGCCTCCTCCAACCTGGTCCTGAACACCTCCAGGGAGGTTGTGGAGCACAGAAACACAGAGTTATCTTTGATTACATTGGGTGATTCTGTTCTCCACAACCTCCCTGGGCAACCTGTGCCAGTGTCTCACCACCCTCACTGCACCTCCTAACATCCAATTTCAGTCTTCCCTCTGCCACTTCAAACCCTTTGCCCCATGTCCTGTCATTGCAAGACCTTGTCAATAGTCCTTCCTCAGCCTTCCTGTAGCCCCCTTCAGATATTGGAAGGCTACTCTAAGGTCTCCTGGAAGCCTTCTCTTCTCCAGGCTGCAAAGCCCCAACTCTCTCAGCCTGTCCTTACAGCAGAGCTGCTGCAGCCCTCTCAGCATCTTTGTGGCCTCCTCTGGACCCGCTCCAACACTTCCATGTCCTTCCTGTGCTGGGGGCTCCAGAACTGTAAATATACACAACTACAACACTTCTGTAATCTGTTTTTATATTCCTACTTCATAAGTTGCTACCAGTAGTTTCATAAAGTTATTTACCTGTAAATGCTGGTGGTATGAGACAACATTATAGTTTCTTGAATTTGTGATACGCTTTATGCTGTGAGCTCCGAGACTTGAACTCTTACAAAAATGTCATAATTGAACTACATGGTTCTGAATACAGCAAATCTATATTTCTGCAGTCATACTTGCAGATAAAAATAAGAAAACCAGATACTTAAATAGACATTGTGTGGGGTTTTTTTGCCTGTTGTATGAATTGCAGATCACATTAACTTGTATGGTGAAGCTGGTCAAGTGCCGTCCTCACCTGAGCCAGTCGGTAGTGGAATGCCTGCTGACCCAGCTGCACAGTGCCCAGGACACTGCTAGGATTCTCATGTGCCACTGCTTAGCAGCTATTGCCATGCAGCTACCAGTCTTAGCAGATGGAATACTAGAAGACCTAATGGACCTGTATAAATTAATTGGACAATCTGCTACAGACAAAAAACAGGAACTGCTGGTAAGACCTTCTGGTGCATAACCTATGGTGGGTGAAGTCTGTATGGAATACTGTGGATTAATTTTATTTAATAAGGCAGATAAGCCATTTGGTTATGTTTAAGTTTATGTGCCAGGCTTTATCCACCATTTTCATTCTTGCTTTAACAGTGTTCAGTGTCAAAATACCTCAGAGATGGAGCTGAACTGTGCAGTGCATTCCATGAGACGTTTCCAGTAGATGGCACTGTTTAAACAAACCTGCTACTGAAATTTATTGGAGTGTCTGTAAAATAATCATAGAATGGTAAAGTTGGAAGGGACCTCAAAGATCATCTAGTTCCAACCCCCTGCCATAGGCAGGGACACCTCCCACTAGTACAGGTCACTCAAGACCTCATTCAACCTGGCTTTAGAAAACCAAAATGACAGCTGAGTTTATGGTGCTGTGATGCACATGACTTAATAAATGCTAAAAGATAAAAATGCTTTTATCACATATATTTGTAAATGAATTCGAGTTTTTAAGAAAAATTACATACTTCCTGTTAATTCATTTGGAACATTTGAAATTACCTGTTAAAAGCCCCAGTAAAGATTCTTTAAGTGAAAGTGACTTTAATCTGCAAGAAATACTTGAGTTACCATAACTACTTCAAAGATCCTTAGTTAAAAAGTGTATATATGATCTTCTGTGTAGTTCTGAGTCCAGAATCAAGCAGATTGTTTCTGGTAGTTTAGGAAATAGAATTGTCTCTTTCAGTTTTTTCATTTGTTTAATTTAGTTCCTGATATATAACCACCTCCTTCACTCCTCCACTCTTTTTTAGGTTTCTCTTGCCACAGTGATATTTGTTTCTAGTCAGAAAGCTTTATCTTCAGAAATCAAAACTGTTATCAAACAGCAGCTTGAGAATGCCTCCAATGGATGGACAGCCTACAGGATAGCCAGACAGGCTTCCAGAATGGTAAGTGAAAATCTCTGAAGGGAGATGATTTGGTGTGGCTGGGAGCATGCTAGCGATTTCTTGGAGCTGGAAGAAGAAAGTAAGGAGAATGACAGTACTTGAGAGGAGGAAACAAATGGTGGGCACAAAAAAAAATTCTTTCCCTTTTAATTCCCCGGAATGCTGATTCAAATATGTTCCAATTTTTGGCAGTCATCTGGATGGTTTTTCACTTGTCTTTTTGAAGTATTTGAGAGGAAAGGAATCATAGAATGTCAAGGGCTGGAAGGGAACCTCAGTGACCTAGTAGATGCTTGAGCAGATGCCTAATCTGCCTTGCCTAGCTGTTCTTGGTGTGCAATGTCATACTGATGCATGCTGCTGCTTCTTCAACATGAAGAAAGGAAGTAAAATACTGTTTACCCTTTCTCTTCAGTAAAGTCACAGCTCGAGTTACAATTATGTAGAAACCATAGTATGAGATGTTGGGGTAAAGGTAAACTGATAATTTTCTTTCTCACCTTGTATTTTCTTAAGTACTGTATTTTATACTGGCAAATATTTACATAATATAATCATTTGTGCTTTTATTCATTGTTAGGATTGTCAAGATAAAAGAACTGGAAGAAGTTTCACTCTTTCTGTGTTTAAGAGTAGTTCTGTAGATATTTACTGTTCTCTTAGTTGTATTTGTTTCTTAGAAACCAACATCCTTCTTTTGCGCTTCCTCTTAGAAACATTCTTGTCATTACAGGGCAACCATGACATGGCCAGAGAGCTGTATCAAAGTCTGCTGACTCAAGTGGCTTCAGAACACTTCTACTTCTGGCTGAACAGCTTGAAGGAATTCTCCCATGCAGAACAGTGCCTGACAGGTTTGCAGGAGGACAACTACAGCTCAGCGCTTTCTTGCATTGCAGAAGCTTTAAAATCCTATCACAAAGGAATCGCATCACTCACGGTTAGCACAGATATACTTCAGTTACTGATGTTTGTGTGCTGCAGCAGGGCTATTGAATTTCTGTTCTTAAAGCTCTGAAAAGTTTTTAGAAGATGACATCTGCCATCCTCTCTTTTAGAGAGGAATGACGAAAAGAGCCAGTTGTAACGTACTGCATCTTTAGAGAGAAGATCTGTTGCTCACCTAAGTTAGATGAGCTAAATTTCTCTTGCCTTCTGCACCCCTCTCTTCCTGCCTTGATCAATTCATGCGACAGATCTTTTTCGAAATTGCAATACTTGAAGTTTGCCACTCCTTGGTTCGGCTGGAGAAGTACTTCTGTAATATTCAAGCCTGGGAATTTGTCTAAATTGGCTGCTAACTTGTAATGCGGAGAAGAATTTAATTGTCTTCCTCCCTTCTGCTGAGTTCATGTTGCCTTGTATCATCCTATGGAATCCTAACAGCAAGGCAACATCAAGATTGTAGGAGGAGGGAGAACAATTCAGTCTCATCAAATCATCAAAATTCAGATTATATTTGCTTTTATGCAAATACTTTCTCCCCTCTGTAGTGCAAATAGCAGGAAACTGTGTGTGGTGTCTATGAATACAAACAAAAAAAGCAATGAGTATGAACTTCTGAGTTGTCCAGGTGAAGTTGCTTCTTACTAAAAGATGATCCAGCCTACAAAATACTTTCACATTTTAGTTTCTGTGAAGAAATCTTTACATACTTCTGTATGTCTCTTGAATGAAAGTACTTCTTTAAAAATTATTTTTCCAGTTACTGGAGCTGTCAGCGTTGTGACAGTTTAGATGCTGCTTATTAATTGTCCCCGGATAAGTAGGAAGGATGTAAATTTTATACATTTGTCCTCTAAGGGAAAGCTATATCATTCTGAAGTATTTCTTTAACTTGTTGGCTGTGTGAATAAGGCTTTTAATTCAACATCTAGAAGTTACTGAGAGTGGGACCTCATCTAACTGGATGCTAATATTTCATACAGGCAGGACAATAACTTGCTTAAATAGGTCATTCTGTGAGGCAGTAATTTAGCCTTTCCCTAGAGGTTTACTTCATTTCTGCTGAAGGGTTTCTGTCTTCATACTCTCTGATTTATTTCCTGTAGCACTTTTGTGGGTGCAATAACTTCCTTGTTGGGTTGTGGTCCAGAGGACTAAGCACAGGTTTCGAAGGACTGGAGAACAGGCAACTATTATTTATTGTTTGCTATTGCTGAATTGCTGCATCACTCTGGTCAAATTCCAAACCATGCTTGAGTGTATGTTGTAAAAGGAGCCAGTCCCTTCCTGCATCCTCAGAGTGTAGCATCTCAAAGGGGAGTAAAATGCCATAAAGTGCACATGGTAGTCTTAACTGATGAAACCTTCTGCTGTATTTTCCCCCTGGTTTAAGCTTTACTGTTGCTGCTATTTGACTGTAGAGCATGACTCAGCACTGCTGGTGCTGCAGAGCATTAGTGTGTATGATGAATGTAGCTGTTCATTTTGTAGAGTGGAAGAAGACACTGTGCCAGTAAATCTGTTACAGGTGTTCAGTCAGCCTGTTCTAGCAATGGTTCAGTGTCTGATCATGTCAGAGAATTTCTCAGTTCTCTTTTTATGTCATATAACTCTGTCTTGCATTGGTGTATACAAAAATGTTCTTCCATGTGAGTTAGTCCCACTGCTTTACGGATGAAAGGTGAGAGACGAAAGGCAGGAATTTATAGACTTTATTGACCACAGTCCTCATCTGTCTTGCTGTGTAGCTAACAAAGATTTTGAATAGAATATGCATCTCATGGGAAGCCTTTGCACGTGTTCTTCATTGTGGGTAATCTAGAGAAGAATACCAAACTTCAAGCGCTAATAAAGCCATCAATTAAGTAGCACTGAGTCTAAATGTGCTGATAATGGGTAATGTTTGAAGGACTTGGCTGAGCCAAAAACTTCTTTTAAAAGATACAATTGTAACTCATTTATTGCTAGTGCCTCTGAGTATCAGGTGAAGTAAATTCCAGTGTTAATGAGACAGGTTTGTATTTCAATTTACAAGAATCAAGTCCAATTTGTTCTACTAAAAATGTCTGCATGTTCTGATAATGGTGGCATTTTCTACAAAAGTATCTAGTCTCTGTAGAGCAATTACAGTACAGTGAGATCTCTTCCACAGAGGGCTTTCTGAAACCAATCTTGTAGAATAAACCAGACAATTTCAGTTCAGAAGGGACATTTTCATGCCCTTGAAGGGAAAGCAAAATGGGACTGTATGGCTCAAGTGATGTGATAGTCTTATTCCTAGGGTTGAAATCTAGCTCAATAGTTTAAAGCAGTTACAGTTGGCTGATGTTTGCTCACTTCAGTCAGTAGTGGACCAGTTCTCAGATGACATGATGTTTTGTCAGAAACTGGTTTGCTGCTGTCCTGCTGGCAAAGAAATGGTTTGCAGTTTTGAGATGGGTTATAAATTCTTGCTTCCAGAAGTGACTTTTTCTGTTGAAGAATATGTATCTCTGGGGGAGGCATGCATGAGTTTAACATGCTTCCACTCTCTAAGCAAGAGGAAGGTTGTACTGCTTTGTTTTACAGATGATTTCCACCCCAAAAACCAAACAGTTGTCGTCTTCTTAACCATAGAATCAGTCAGGGTTGGAAAAGGACTACAAGGATCATCTAGTTCCAACCTCCCTGCCATGGACAGGGACACCTCACACTAGATCAGCCTGGCCAGAGCCTCATCCGCCTGGCCTTAAATACCTCCAGGGGTGGAGCTTCCACCACCCCCTGGGAAACCCATTCCAGAGTCTCATCACTCCTAGGGTAAAGAACTTCTTCCTCATATCCAGTCTGAATCTACCCATTTCTAGCTTTGTTCCATTCCCCCCACCCAAATCCTATCGCTCCCTGACATCCTAAAAAGTCCCTCCCCAGCTTTCTTGTAGGCCCCCTTAAGATACTGTAAGGTCACCTCAGAGTCTTCTTTCCAAACTGAACAGCCCCAACTCTTTCAGTCTCTCCTCACAGCAGAGCAGCTCCAGCCCTCTGCTCATCCTCGTGGCCCTGCTCCCTGAGCACCTCCACATCCCTCTTGTCCCAGGGGCTCCAGAACTGGATGCAGTACTCCAGGTGGGGTCTAAAAAGTGCAGAGTAGAGGGGCAGGATCACCTCCCTCACCCTGTTGCCCACACTTCTCCTGATGCAGCCCAGGCTCTGGTTGGCTTTCTGGGCTGCAAGAGCACACTGCTGGCTCATGTTGAGCTTCTTGTCCACCAGCACCCCTAATCCAGCAGTATAAGAAAAATAAGTAGTGGATTTTTGGCTTAAATAGTATCAAATCTTGAGTATTGCAGTTTACCCCCTCCTGAGTGCCCTAAGCTGTCACAGGTGCTTCTACAAGTGAGATAAGCTCTTAGGGAGCGATGTTTCCTAGAGCCATATTTTCTAAATAATAGCGACAGTCTACCCTCCTGCAGTTCTGTTACTTCCTGTTCTTAGTTGTCACTGGGCTGTGTCTCTGCATTCATCAAAAGCAAGGTTCAGTGCCTTCTTAATGTTTCTGTTTCACTATCCAAAAAAATAAATGCCATCACCTCTTTGTGCCGCTAACTTCAACCAATTCTTATTCTTAGGACTGATGCAGGGAATGACTTTTTCAGTCCTCTGGGGTTTTTTGTCATAGGTTGGGTTTTAATCTGTTGCTATTCATACCATCCTGCCTCATACCACCTTCAAAATAAAAGTGCTAGGGGAAGCAAAGTATTATGGGGCTTCAGACTGTAACATGAGAAGTTTCCTCTTCTGGTTGCTGCTTTTGAGTTTTGGGTATTGTGTCTCTTCTGCCGAGGTGGCAGTGGGAAAGAATGGGATAGGGCTTGGGCTTACTTGCTTGCTGCTGCTTTCTACTGTACTTTTTCTGCAGATAGGCTAATGTAGTTCTGCATTATATTATCTCATTTTTTCAGTAAACTCTTAACACTCCAGGCTGAGATACAGTTTTGTGTGTTACTTCTTCCTCCCTTCTGTGTTGTAGGGAGAAAGCTGTGTAAAACTAGTACAGTTTGCCTTGCAATTCAGTATGCCTTCTTCTATGGTAAGGACTGTCTGGGCTGCTGTTGTTTGAAGCCCGAGGAGTTGAACTTGGAAGAAGAGAAAATAGGTGTCCTGATAGCATTGTAACAGCTAAGACACATTTGTTAGAAAAGTGATAGGCTTCAAATACAGCTTAGGAACTTCCTAACTTCTGCATTGTTCTTATTCAGTATGAGTGAATCTGTTAAATGCAGTTTTCAAAAAGCACCTTTTTAGAACTGAAGAGTTCAGTTGTCTGAGACAGTTCAGTGACACTGTGAAGCTGTTTTGTCACATTTGCTGTTGACCTAGGTTGCCAACATTTCTATTGCTGTGTTTCAGGCTGCTAGTACACCACTTAATCCTCTGAGCTTTCAGTGTGGATTTGTGAAACTCAGGATCGACCTTCTGCAAGCTTTTTCTCAACTCATTTGTACCTGCAACAGCCTAAAAACAAGTCCACCACCAGCTATTGCCACAACAATTGCTATGACATCAGGAAATGATCTCCAGAGGTGTGGGCGCATCTCTAACCAGGCATGTGTTCTTTTTCCTCTCTTTTGCGCTTATGTCTATAACCCTGGTATGAATTTTGCTTCTTGGCAAACATATGAGGAAAGCAATGGAAAGTGGTAGTGAATGTCCAGTATCTAACAAAACTCTTATTTTTCACCTGTAGCTGTAAAAAATGTCTGCCTGCAGCAGGTAGTGTTTTTAAGTTGACTCCTTCTGGAGTACTGTGTACAGTTCTGGAGCCCCCAGCACAGGAAGGACATGGAACTATTGGAGTGGGTCCAGAGGAGGCCACAAAGATGCTGAGAGGGCTGCAGCAGCTCTGCTGTGAGGACAGGCGGAGAGAGTTGGGGCTCTGCAGCCTGGAGAAGAGAAGGCTTCCAGGAGACCTTAGAGTAGCCTTCCATTTTCTGAAGGGGCCTACAGGAAGGCTGGGGAGGGACTATTGACAAAGTCTTGCAATGACAGGACAAGGGGCAAAGGGTTTGAAGTGGCAGAGGGGAGATTGAAAGTGGATGTTAGGAGGAAGTTGTTTGCAGTGAGGGTGGTAAGACACTGGCACAGGTTGCCCAGGGAGGTTGTGGCTGCTCCCTCCCTGGAGGTGTTGAAGGCCAGGCTGGAGGAGGCCTTGAGTGACCTGTTCTAGTGGGAGGTGTCCCTGCCTATGGCAGGGGATTGGAACTGGATGATCCTTGAGGTCCCTTCCAACCTTACCATTCTAGGATTCTATGTACATATGTTTTCTTATGCATTAACACACACAGCTTCCCAGGATATGCATGTAGTATGCCACTCAGCACACTCAAACTTGCAGCAAGGCCTTTCACAGCTTGTTTTGAAATGCTTCAGATACTGAGGCTGCACTACAGAAGAATATACAATTTAGGACTGTACTGTAACTCCTTGTGGTGAGTGCTGGTGACTGAATTGGTACCGCACAGATCACCATGACTATCTGCTTCTAAAGTCTATGTAGCCTGAAATATGTCATCATAGAATGGTAAGGTTGGAAGGGACCTCAAAGCTCATCCAGTTCCAACCCCCTGCCATAGGCAGGGACACCTCCCATTAGTACAGGTCACTCAAGGCCTCGTCTTATCATAGGTAGTCTTCGAATGAGCAGTTTGATACATTAGCAGGGGATGAGAGAGGTTGGTGGTGGTTGCTTTAGGGTATCTTCTGTTTTGTTTTTAACCCAAGGAGGGTATGTTGATTCTGTGTTCCAGGAAAAATATCTGCTTAATGCCTGGATAATAGTCTCTCACTTGAGTGGTGTGTTTCTCATTTATGTGCTTTTAATCTGTGTGAAGAAATGAGAACATCATATATTTTTTCCAGGCTGTTGTCTTACTCCTTCAGTGCTGCAAGTTGCAGTGTAGTGGTTTTGTGGATGTGTGGGGTTGTGTTTATTTTGCTCTGGTTTGACTAAATATGTTGTCTCTGCAGATGAAACACTCAATGGAGGAATTCCGAAACCTGGCTACACGCTATGCTGATCTCTATCAGTCATCTTTTGATGCAGACTCAGCAACTCTAAGGAATGTAGAACTGTATCCTTTGAAAAATCTTATCATTTGCTCACTTTGCGTGGACAGCATAGAATCATAGAATGGTAAGGTTGGAAGGGACCTCAAGAATCATCCAGTTCCAACCCCCTGCCATAGGCCGGGACACCTCCCACTAGTACAGGTCACTCAACGCCTCCTCCAACCTGGCCTTCAACACCTCCAGGGAGGGAGCAGCCACAACCTCCCTGGGCAAC
>VWYK01051861.1:2061-19394 GCA_013399775.1 Semnornis frantzii | reverse complement strand
CTCATCATCCCCCAGCCTGGATTAACATCAAGGGTTGCCTCAACCTAAGCACAGGCACCAGGTCAATGCACTAAACTAAGGTTTAGACACCTTTGATTTGCAGTTGCTCAAAAATCCTGCTCTGGATGTTGTTATTTAGCTTTTTCTTAAAGAGGACTCGAGCTAAACTGCTAGAAATCTTTATTAAGGTTCTATTTAAATAAGAAATTAGGGTGCTATCAATCAGAAGATTCAAGAGCTTCAAAAAGAGAACTGCCACCAAGTCACACTAACCTTCCTTCAGGAAATCAGCAGCTGAATCAAATACAAAGGTGCCCTCGAGTGGCCATTTTACATGCACACAACAGATGGGGAAGCAAGCTCAAGGAAGAGCTCATTTACAGAATCACAGCATGGTAGGGGTTGGAAGGGAGCTCCACAAATCAAGTCCAAGCCCCTTGCCAAAGCAGGACCACCCAGGGCAGGTCACACAGGAATGCATCCAGGTGGGCTTTGAATGTCCCAAGAGAAGGAGACTCCACAACCTCTCTGGGCAGCCTGCTCCAGGGTGCCAGCACCCTCACAGTGAACAGAAGTTTCTCCTCATGGTGAGGTAGAGCCTCCTGTGCTCCAGCTTGTACCTACTGTTCCTTACCCTGTCTCTGGGGCACCACTAGAGCCTGGCACCTTCATCCTGACACCCACCCCTCAGACATTTATAGACATTGATCAGATCCCTTCTCAGCCTTTTCTTCTCCAGACTAAGCAGCCCCAAGGCTCTCAGTCTCTCTTCACAGCAGAGATGTCCAAGTCCTTTAATCCACCTCACAGCTCTCTATTGGACTCTGTCCCTCTTGAACTGGGGAGCCCAAAACTGGACACAGTGTTCCAGCTGTGGTCTCCCCAGGGTAGAGCAGAGGGGGAGCAGACCCTCCTTACACCTGCTGGCCACACTCTCCTTGCTGCACCCCAGTCTCTCAGTTTGGCTTCTGGATGTTTCTTACTTATTTCAGCAGCCTTGATTTCAGGAATGTTTACCTCCAACAAATGCTTGGCAACACTAAAATTAGTATTTTATTTCAAAGCAGCAGCAACTGGAGACTGCTTTTAGATGCCCCTAAGCACACAACCAATTGCTTGCCATTTCTGAGACCTATTCTCAAAACCACTGCAAGATGAAGACCAATTTACTGTTCACACTATTTAGCCACAAATTTCCCCAGAATTCTTCAGACTACCTGGAAAGGCTCTTAAAAAAGTTACTGAAATAAACTCTGAGATGATGTGAACGATTTTGACTGACCTCAGGTTTTGCCTGTTAATCTGCTGCTTAATTTGCTGCTTTATTACTTAAATGTATTTCATTTCCTTAAGTTAGATCAGAAGTAAGTGCAAATTAATGGCATTTGAGCTGCTGGGAGAACACAAAGCTGCTTTTTTGCAGGAGCAAAGCAGCTCATTCACAAGCTGTGCTACAGGTTTCCTTGTTCATGAAATTGTAAGTTAAAATATTAAAGTGCAGAGTTAATGACCTCTCTCTTCAGTCATTAAGGCAGACTTGAGCTGTGTCAAGCCCTCCTCATCTTGTCTCATTAATGTAGAGCTTCCCTGTCTGGGGTCTCAGGAAGAACCTGAAGAATAGGAAACTTGTGTGATGTGGTGGTTGGACAAAGTCTTGTGGGCATCCTAGAGGACAGAAGTGTGGGCAGCAGACAAAATCCTGCAGATTGAGTTTGAGGAGGGCAGATCTAGACTGGAGAAAAGGAAGAAATTCTTGACAGTGAGGGTGGGGAGACACTGGCACAGGTTGCTTAAGGAGGTTGTGGATGGAGGTGTTCAAGGCCAGGTTGGATGAGGCCTTGAGCAACCTGAGCTCATGTGAGGTGTCCCTGCCCATGGCAGGGGGTTGGAACTGGATGATCTTCAAGGTCCCTTCCAACCCTGTCATGCCAGGTGCTATAAACTTGCTCTTCCCACAGCCAGTTTATTCATCTCAAGGTGCCTGGGTGACACATTTTTGGGTGGCAAAGGCATTGGAGATTGAATCATTTCCTTCAAGAAAACTTTCTGGGCAATGTGCCATCACAATCTCTTAAATTCACATCACATTTTCTCCAGCTTCCTAAGTTTATGCTTCTTAAATTATACACAGAGAAAATACAGACCTTCAGCAAACTTCAGAGTTACAGGAAACCTCTGCTCCATGCATAATTCACACCCTGCCTTAAATAGATTTTGTTTACTATTCTCTAAATGCTGTCAGGACATGATAATAAATTCCCACTCCATGCAGCAGAGAAGAAATTGTCAGTTCAGAATTGCTCAGACTGAAAGGGTCTGCATCAGAGGCTTCTGATCCCTCACTCACTGGGAAAATGGGAGCTGCTGGTTCTAGATCACTGCTCAGCACCAGAGGAATGTGACAGCTCTGTGGGGTGGTTTATCAGGAAATCAGAAGATTGTTCTGGTTGGAAAAGACCTCAAAGATCATTAAGCACCAAGCACCATGGCCATTAAACCATGGCCCAGAGTGCCATGGTCATATATTTCTCAAACACCTCCTGGGATGGTAACACCAACACCTCCCTGGGCAGCCTGTGCCAAGCCCTAACCACTCTTGCAGCTAAGTAACTTTTCCTAATGTCCAACCTAAACCTCCCTGACAATTCCATTTCTTCTCACTCTGTCAGCTGGTACTAGGGAGAAGAACCCAACCCCACCTCACTGCAACCTTCTCTCCTCCTCTCAGGGAGCTGTAGAGAGCAATGAGGTGCCCCCTCAGCCTCCTCTTCTCCACACTAAACACACCCAGGTCCCTCAGCTGCTCCTCACCAGTTCTGTTCTTCAGCCCTTCACCAGCTTTGCTGTACTCCTCTGGATATGCTCCAGCACCTCAGTGTCTTTCCTTTAAGAAGGTACCCAAAATGAAGACAGTTCTTGTGTGGGGCCTCACCAGTGGTGAGTGCAGAGGGGACAAACCCTTCCCTGGCCCTGCTGGTGAAGCCATTCCTGATCCAGGCCAGGATGCTGTTGGCCACCTGAGCACACTGCTGGCTCATGTTCAGCAATGTGACAACAGACAGAACCTGGAGCTGTGTGAATTGGTCCCCATCCCTGCTGAAGACATTGCTATTCTGAAGGTAAAAAGCTCCCAGCACCCTAACACCACTGCTTTCCATTTTAAAAAGGGGTTCTCTGCACAAGTGGGGCAAGTGGGGCAAAGACATCTTCCAGAAGAGCTGTCATGACACTCCCCACTCACAAGGCTGTTACTCAGCAAAGCACTCTGCTAGTAAATGCTTTGGTGTTCCCTAGAGAGAACATAGAATGGTGAGGTTGGAAGGGACCTCAAAGCTCATCCAGTTCCAACCCCCTGCCATAGGCAGGGACACCTCCCACTAGCACAGGTCACTCAAGGCCTCATCTAACCTGGCCTTGAACACCTCCAGGGAGGGAGCAGCCACAACCTCCCTGGGCAACCTGTTGCAGCTATTTAGCTCTGCATCAAAAAGTTTGCCAGTGAAAGGCATTTCAGCACAGAGAATGGTTTTTACACTTCACTTATGCAGCTCCAAAGAGGCCAAGTGACAGAACTCTTGGTGAAAGTGTTCACTTACATTGAAGGCATTAATTGCATTTTTATCATAATACTTCTTCTTCTCGTACTTATCCCTGATGAAAAATTCCACAGCTCTGGAAGAAGCTATTTTAAGGAAAACAGGCATTCAGAAAGACAGCAGCATTTAACAAAACAGCTGAGGAGTTGTTATTCCAGTGAGAGAACTGCAGCAGGTTCTTGCTCCACTTCATCCTGTAGTTTTAAAACAACAAACTGCTTTAAATAGAACATTTTCTATTCTATAACCCACAACTTTTTATTTTCCCACAGAGAATTAATCATTTTACACTCTTCATAAAACTCTGTAAGAAGCATTGAGTAGAAGTAATTCAGTGTTTCACAGTCAGGATACTTTCACTTGGTACTTAGAAGTTAACCTGGCTCTAGTACTGCAAGTATTTCAACAAAGGTACTCCTAGAAAGTAAATAGTTAAGAGTCTAAGGATCATAAATTGGAAAGAAAAGATACAAGGTGAAATGTGCCTCTCTGTCCTCTGACTGCCACAAATCAATTCATGCAGCACAAGTTGACCACAGAATGGTTTGGGGTTGGAAGGGACCTCCAAAACTCATCCAGTGCAAGCCCCTCTGCAGTCAGCAGGGACATCCTCCACTAAATCAGGTTGCTCAGAGCCCTGTCAAGCCTTACCTTGAGTATCTCCAGGGATGAGGCCTGAACCACCTTCCCTGGGCAAAAAAACAAACAAAAAAAAAGAGTTCTCTGAGCTCACCAAGTGCTCTGTGAGTCTCCTCTCACAACAAACATCTCTGTGGAAGGCAAAGAAAAGTCCAACACTAGTGACAAAAAGACACTGTTCAGCAATGTGATTATCCAGTCAAAAAATAAACACTGCAACTGTGAAAGTTCAGGTTCATTGCATCTTAAACTTCACAGCAACTCTTTCTCATGCAATGGTAGGGGTTGGGAGGGACCCCTGGAGAATATCTATTCCAAGCTGAGAGAGAGCAGGGTTAGACTGGATCTCAGGAAGAAGTTCTTCAGTATGAGGGTGGTGAGACACTGGAACAGGTTGCCCAGGGAAGTTGTGGATGCTCCTTCCCTGGAGGTGCTCAAGGCCTTGAGCAACCTGGGCTAGTAGAGGTGTCCCTGTCCATGGCAGAGGGGTTGGAACTGGATGACCTTTAAGCTCCCTTCAAACCAAACCATTCTACAAATCAGGTCAAGAAGGGCCTCAGGGAACTGCTTGGAAGAGTCCAGGGCAGAGCCCCAAAGTTGCTGCAGGCAGTGGAACATCTCCTGTGAGCACAGGCTGAAGGAGCTGGGAGTTCGGAGCAGAGGAGCCTGAGGGCTGCCCTCATTGCTGCTGATAAAGATGTGCCAGAAGGACAGAGCCAGGTTCTGCTCAGGGATGGCCAAGGGCAGGGCAAGGGGCACTGGGTGCCAGTTGGAGCAGAGGATGTGCCATGGGAACAGAAGGAGACACTTTTTCACTTTAAGGGAGGCAGAGCCCTGGAGCAGGCTGCACAGAGAGCTTGTGGAGTCTCATTCTCTGGAGACATTCAAAACCTGCCTGGGTGCCTTCCTGTGTGATCTGCTCTGGGTGCTCCTGCTCTGGCAGGGGGTTGGACTGGATGAGTTTTTGAGGTCCCTACAACCCCTGACATTCTGTGGTTCTGTGAATCTATGAACCACACCAACACCAGTGGTGGCTGTCAGGGAGGTTTGGTTTCTTTAGATATTCCCATGCTAATCATCTATTCTCACACACTTACAGAATGTAGACACTTCAAAACATTACAGAATACTGAATCTAGAGGAAGAAATTCATACTTGACTTGAGGAGGACACAATGGCTTATTTTAGCTTACCATTCAGCTTATTATTTCCTGTACAACTGCTTCTAACTTCAGCTGGCAGTTACTCAAGATAAAAATGGAATATTCAAGAGCTCTCTAGTGTCACTCTATCTTCCCACATACAGGGAATGTATGAAGTCACCACTCCTGAAAGGAAAAAATACAGAAATGGGGCTTGCGAAAGCTCATTCCAAAGGAGATTTGTTCTATGTGAAGCAGTTTAAACCTTTCCTGAGCCATTCACAACTTCCACTGCAGTTTCTTACCCAACACTATTGATGAGATAAATAAGGTGAGTTACCAGATGTAGCAGTGCCTTCAAAGAGCCTTAACACCTAAACTGCACTAAAAATCATTTCAAATGTGAAAGGCAAACCAAAAAGGATACTGATCTGTTTGAGGTCTTCGGAAGTTCTCTGGTAGGTTAGCTTCATAGAGTAGTCTTGCTTTAGTATTTCCCATTTCCTGCATGCACTGAGGAGAAGCAGACAACAGTTAGCTCCTACCCATCAGCACTTCCAGTCTTCAGACAGGCAGAATGCTGCTGGTGTGCTTAAATGGCACTGCATGGTTTTAGCTTGGAGACCTCTCTGATGTCACATCCTAGGAGGTGCTCCCATGTCTCAGGTGTGTGACTGGTTGGACAAAGCCTACACCACAGACACTGGTTACAGTGTGAACTCATTTGTCCAGTGCAAGTTTTCATCTCTCAGGAGGTTTCTTCAGACCAGGAGGAACAAGAGTGGCAGCAGAAAGAAGCTTCAGACCAGAGCACACCTGGAAAATTCAGTACTTGGTAACCACAACTAAGAATCAGGCAGATGTGTGAACGCTGCCCTGCTGAAAAGGCTTCCAGCACTCCTACAGACCTGACAAACAAGAGGCTTTCAGAGTCCCTGTGGCAGGGTACATCTAAAACAACCCAGAAAAGATAAACCAGGTTCTGAAGGGAGTTTTTCAGAACTTAAACTCACTGGAGCAGAACAGTAAGACAAATATTTTACCACTCCAAGCATCTGCTGAAGTTGGGGTATCGAAGTAAACTCAAATCCTTTCACAAAGACTCTTGGAACCAACCCCATCCCCACCCCTACAGGGAAAAAAAAAAAAAAAAAAAGATATTTGAAGCTATTTTACCTGTATTTGCTCTGGTGTCCACTGGTCCAAGTTGACAGACTTGACCCTTGATATGTGGACTCCAAGATTTCGATGTATGCCAGCACATCTGATGCAGATAAACACCCCAGTGTTCCACGAGGCCCATCGGGGACCTAAGGGCAATGGCAAAGGACATTTGCAAACTTCCATCTACTGGTAAGACTTCCTGGGGCAGAATTCTACACAGGAATAAGCAACTCTGAATACAAAGGCTCACAGCTGCTTCTCTGGGTATCTATGACTTGTCCAGAGAAAAGACTCTGGGGGGACCTTAGAGTTGCCTTCTAGTAGCTGAAAGGATCTTACAGGAAGGCTGCAGAGAGACTTTTCATGGTCACACTGCTCCTGAGCCAGCCCAGGATGCCATTGGCTCTGCTGCCCACCTGGGCACACTGCTGCCTCATCTTCAGCTCCTCTCTCCCAGCACCCCCAGGTCCCTCTCTGCCTGGCTGCTCTCAGCCACTCTGTCCCCAGCCTGCAGCACTGCTTGGGCTTGTTGTGGCCAAAGTGTAGAACCCTGCACTCAGCCTTGTTCAGTCTCATCCCATTGGCCTCTGCCCACCCATCCAGCTTGTCCAGGTCCCTCTGCAGACCCCTCCAGCCCTCCAACAGACCCACACCTGCTCCTAACTTGGTGTTATCTGCAAACTTACTGATGCTGGACTCAAGCCCCTGGGGTTGTTCAGCCTAAAGAAGAGAAGGCTCCAGGGAGACCTTATAGTGGCATTTCAGTATCTGAAGGGGACCCACAAGAAGGTTGGGGAGGGACTCTTTAGAAGGACTTGGAGTAACAGGATGAGAGACAATGGTTTGAAAGAGGAGCAAGAGGAAGTTCTTCACAAGAGTGGTACAATTCTGAAACAGGTTGCCCAGAAAAGTGGTAGAGGCTCCACCCCTGGAGACATCCAAGGTCAAACTTGAAGGGACCCAGGGCACCCTGATCTAGTTGGAGATGCCCCTGCTGACTGCAGGGCATCTTGGACAAGATGACCTTGAGGGTCCTTCTACCCCAAGGCATTCTGTACTTCTATGAAATTAAACATATTTAAGTGGGTTTATTCCAGCTCTTTACACCACCACTGTTAAAGGCACTGTGTTAAAGTCCATTTAGTATTGACTCCAAGGAGTTCAGAGATTAAATAATTAACCATCAAAAGCAAGAAGGCACAATTAAGAGTTGGAAAACATTCATTATCTTCTGCCTTTGTACAACAGATGCACATCTAGACCACTTATGCAACTGTAGCAGTTTGCCTTTCAATATTAATACATGGTATAAACATTTTCTTGAGGCTTAGAATAGAATTCTATGCCTCTTCCTCCTGATCTTTAGTTGAGGATTGTGTTGGGTTGACCCCAGCCAAACACCCAGAGAGCTGTTTGCTTGCTCTCATCTCCTGCAGGACAGGAAGGAAAGGAAAAGAGTGGAGCAGTGCTGCAGACTGAGAGCACAACAGGTTTAGTAAGGGAAGCAAAAACTGCACACAAGCAAGAGAACAACCAAACAAAAACATCAATCACCAAACAACCAAAACCTCCAAGCAAACAAACCTCAAATCCAAACAACCCAGCAAAACAAAACCATAGAATGGGAAGGAAGGGACCTCAAAGCTCAGCCAATTCCAAGCCCCTGCCATAGGCAGGGACACCTCCCACTGGTACAGGTCACTCAAGGACTCATCCAAGCTGGCCTTGAACACCTCCAGGGAGGTTGTGGATCACAGAAGACCTCAAGGGAGGTTGTGGATCACAGAAGACCTCCAGGGTGATTCTGTGCTCCACAACCTCTCTGGGCAACCTGTGCCAGTGTCTCACCACCCTCACTGCAAACAACTTCCTCCTAACATCCACTTTCAATCTCCCCTCTGCCGCCTCAAATCCACTGCCCCCTGTCCTGGCATTACCAGACCTTGCCAATAGTTCCTCCCCAGCCTTCCTGGAGCCCCCTTCAGATACTAGAAGGTTACTCCAAGGTCTCCTGGAAGCCTTCTCCAGGTTGCAGAGCCCCAACTCTCTCAGCCTGTCCTTACAGTAGAGCTCCTGCAGCCCTCTGAGCATCATGAAATGAAACCACAAAAGGAAAATCAAACAGGCAGGTGCAGAGCCATTTCCTAGCAAGCTGAGCATCAAGACACTCAACAAGCAGTTTGGAAGACAGCACCACAACCAAGAAGGTCCTTTCTTGCTCCTCCTTTCCTTGAGCATTTCACAGAATGGTTTGGGTTGGAATGGATCTCCAAAGGTTATTGCTGAGCCCATGGAACATTCCCATGGCACGGGATGGTCACTTAAGAGTCAGCAGCTGTCCAGGCTGTTTCTCCTCCAGGTGTGTTGTCCACCCACCCCCTGCACACTCATCTGATGGGGTGGAAGAGAGGAAAAGCAAAGCCCTGACATGGCAGAGGTGAGGGAAGGAAAGATGGCCTCTGAGGACAAGATGGATGGTCCCTATCTGCATGAGGCTGCTAGGAGGCATTCCTGCAATCCCAACCCACCCATGGAGGAATGAATTGGGTTGAACTTCCATGAATGGGGTTGACTAAAGATTTCAAGCAGGCACAAGCAAGCCTCAGCAACAGCTAAACCCAAGGAAGCAGCAGAACTGGTATATGAAAATCCCAAGGCACATTCACAGCTGCCTAGATTGGTTGCAAGAAGCCTTCCTGCTAGCAGTGGCAATACTTTGGGCAGCCACAAGACTTTTCATTTGTCCTGTTCAAGATCTCAGTCAGACCATTTGGTGTCCTCTGCTTGACCTTTAAGACTAAAATAATTCTGATGACTGGCAGATTCTGAAATAAGTGCTACCACCAGAAAATTACATTTCAGGGGTCAGGAGATCCAACAGTTACTCACTGAAACCAACACATTTCCCCCCAGGGGCATTTCTAAGTTAAAACTACTACTTATAGGGTAAGAACAAACAGCCAAGCTGCTTGCAGCATGTATCCAGCAGCCCCCTGACCTGCCTTTTTATCTCCCCCCCACCCAAGACACAAAATACTCATCTATCATTGAACCACAGAGCTCTTTAGGCTGGAAAAGACCCCCCCCAAGATCTGAGTCCAACAATCAACCCAACACCACCACAGTCATTAAACCATGGCCTCAAGTGCCAGGTGCACACAATTCTTGACCACCTCCAGGGAGAGTGACTCCACCACCTTCCTGGGTAACTCTAATAGTTCACAAAGAGCCCACTTACAACTTATTCTACTTTAAAGTTTTAGTGCTTCAGGATCAGAGTTTGGCAGGTCATTTGCTTCTGCAAATTTAATTAATCTACTTTCACCTCCAGCAGACCACTGGAAGAAACTCCAAAAGCCTCCACTGCCCTTCAGTTTGTGTGATTGCTTCATGTAGCCACAGAATCACAGAATGGTAGGGTTGGAGGAAACCTCTGAAGATCAACTTCCAGTCCAACTCCCCTGCCAGAGCAGGATCACCCAGGGCAGGTCATAGAGGAGTGCACTCAGGTGGCTCTTGGAAGTCTCCAGAGCAGGAGACTCCACAACCTCTCTGTGCAGCCTGCTCCAGGGCTCTGCCACCCTCACAGGAATGAAGTTTTTCCTGATGCTGAGGTGGAACTTCCTGAGTTTGTATCCCTTGCACTTGTCCTATCACAGGATACCACTGAAAAGAGCCTTGCATCTTCTCCTTAACACACACTCATCAGGTATTTGTAAACACTAATGAGATCTCCTCTCATCCTTCTCTTCTCCACACCAGACAGCAGAAGGTCTCTCAGCCTTTCCTCTTGGTGGCTCAGAAACCAGCAGGGAAGGCCTTGTGTGCCTATCAGCATCTCCAGGTTTTCCCCCAAATATTCCCCAGGGATATGCCTTCTGCAGAGGGAAGCCAGGTTTGATCAGCTTCCTGTAGGGACAGGAGGTGCTCATGGATTTATAGAATGGTTTGAGTTGGAAGGGACCTTGAAGATCATCCAGTTCCAACCCCCTGCCATGGGCAGGGACACCTCACATGAGCTCAGGTTGCTCAAGGCCTCATCCAACCTGGCCTTGAACACCTCCATCCACAACCTCCTTAAGCAACCTGTGCCAGTGTCTCCCCACCCTCACTGTCAAGAATTTCTTCCTTTTCTCCAGTCTAAATCTGCCCTCCTCAAACTCAATCTGCAGGATTTTGTCTGCTGCCCACACTTCTATCCTCTAGGATGCCCACAAGACTTTGTCCAACCACCACATCACACAAGTTTCCTATTCTTCAGGTTCTTCCTGAGACCCCAGACAAGGAAGCTCTACATTAATGAGACAAGATGAGAAGGAGGGCTTGACACAGCTCAAGTCTGCCTTAATGACTGAAGAGAGAGGTCATTAACTCTGCACTTTAATATTTTAACTTACAATTTCATGAACAAGGAAACCTGTAGCACAGCTTGTGAATGAGCTGCTTTGCTCCTGCAAAAAAGCAGCTTTGTGTTCTCCCAGCAGCTCAAATGCCATTAATTTGCACTTACTTCTGATCTAACTTAAGGAAATGAAATACATTTAAGTAATAAAGCAGCAAAGTAAGTAGCAGATTAACAGGCAAAACCTGAGGCCAGACCAAAGCCTTCACATCATCTCTGAACCTGTTTCAGCCAAATGCCAATATGCAATATTCAACACTTGAAATGAAAATTGGTTTAATTGATACAAATCCATTACAGCCACAATTAAGCAGCAAGCTGAAGAAGTCAGAAAATGATGTTTTCAGTGTGGGCACCAAATGAATTGTGCCTGACTTAACCAAACAGACAGAACTTAGTCTTGGTCCTTAGTTTTGTGTACACAGGAAACATTTAGCTCCTGATAAAGATATTCACAGCTGCCAGGTGGCTTCACACTAATTCATTTGGCTGTTACTGGGCCTGGCTGGAATGGAGTTAACTTTATTCAGAGCTGCCTATCTGGAGCTGTGCTTTGGATCTGTGAGTAAATCAGTGCTGGTATCACCAATGCTTTGTCCAAGCTGGGCAGCTGCTTGCACATAGTCAGGGTTTTCCTTCCTTCTTGAACTGAGGGGCTCAAAACTGGACACAATATTTCAGATGTGGCCTCATCAGGGTAGAGCAGAGGGGGAAGAGAACATCTGTTAACCTACTAACCACAGCCCTGCTAATCCACCCCAGGATGCCCTTGGCCTTCTTGGCCACAAGGGCACATTGCTGGTTCATGGTCACCCTTCCATCCACCAGGACCCCCAAGTCCTTTTTCCCCAGAGCTGCTCTCCAAAAGGTCAGCCTCCAGCCTATACTGGTCCATGAGGTTGCTCTTTTCCAGATGCAAGACTCTACACTTGTCCTGTTGCATTTCTTCCCCCTCTCCATCACTCATGCAGTTCAGACCCTTACATTAGAAGGCTGCTTGATGAAGCTGCAATAAACACTTCCAGCATTGCTGATAGACTGCCAATGGCATCAGAGCTGCTACAGCAGTTTCTGCAGGTAGAGCTGATTTCAGGGCTTCAGGATAAGTAACAGCAGCAATGGCCATGCTGAAGCTGGGACAGTGTATTTCCAGGGGACACGCAAGACCAAGCACATCAGTTCTTCAAAGTCCAAGGTTTCAGCCTTATTCCAAACTCCTTGAGTTTTCTTTCACATCAGCAGAGGCACAGTGCTTTATCAGGCACAAAGCTTGCAGGATCTGTGGGACAGGAATGTGCCTATGTGGCCAAGAAGGTCAGTGCCACCCTGGGGTGCATGAAGAAGAGTGTGGCCAGAAGATCAAGGGAGGTTCTCTGCATCTGCTGTGCCCTGGTGAGGTCACACCTGGAGTAGTGTGTCCAGTTCTGGGCTCCCCAGTTCCAGAGAGACTGGGAACTACTAGAAAGAGTCCAGCAGAAGGCTACAAAGATGAAGGACCTGGAGCACATCTCTTATGCAGTGAGGCAGGGAGGCTGAGAGCCCTGGGGTTCTTTAGCCTGGGAAAAGAAGACTGAGGATGGATCTGAACAATGCTGATCAGTAGCTAAAGGGTAGAGGTCAAGAGGATAGGGCTGAGCTGTTTTCAGTGGTGCCCAGTGACAGGATGGGGGGCAATGGGCACAAAGTAGAAGACAGGAGGCTTCACTTGAACACAATGAAAACTTCTGTCCTGTGAGAGTGCTGAAGCACTGGACCAAGACTGCCCAGAGAGGTTGTAGAGTTTCTTTCAAAACCCACCTGGACACATCCCTGTGCAACCTGCTCTGGATGATCTTGCATTAGCAGGGGGATTGGACTAGGTGAACTCCAGAGGCCACTTGCAACTCCTACCATTTGATGATTCTGCTCATTTAACATGCTGAGGCAAAAAAAGAGACTTTTATCTGCATGACAAAAAAACATAGAAGCTTGTCCTGAACCCAGGTAGCCAACAGTGTGGAACACTGCTTTAGCTCTCTGCTTGATTAGTCTGCATAGAAATCCTTTTAAGTGTTTCAAAACTCTGTTCTGTACTCAGCTTCTACCTGTAGTAAGAACTCAGTGAGTAAGGCTACACACTACCAGGCAAGACTGGGCAGGAGCACCTCCCACACAAACAGGTGTTAAAAAAAGGCAGTGGAGATCAGAATAAAGTAAAAAGAGGCAAAAGGAAACAAAAGTACTGGGATAGGACAGACTTGGGAGATGGCCACAAAGGAGCAAGTGTAAGATTACTGCAGATATGACTGCAAAGCAGGAGAATGATGATGATTGCTTTCCTTATCAAAGTAATTCAGCATTTCCTTCCTTCCATCAGTCCTCTGCCATCTGTTCAGCTGGCTGTAACTGCAGGTTAATACTGAAACTCTTGTTTGGCTGCAGCACAGGTGCTGCTTACTCCTACTAAAGATCTCAATTACAGACAGCAGAGAGAGGCCAGAAATGGGGTAAAAAGAACAAGCAGGCAGCCTTTCAATGTTGTGTTTGCTGCCAAAGGGAGGGGTGGCTGCTTTACATCCCAAACTACTCTGAGCTCTGTACACCACATGCATAAAACTACTCAGCCAGGAGATCAGTAAGTGTGAGACAAAGCTCCAAATGAAGAGAGCTTTTAAAAAGTTTTAAAAAGGTTTGGAGAGAGGCTGTTTGCAAAGGCCTGCAGTGGTAGGACAAGGGGCAATGGCTTTAAAATAGAACAGATTTAGACTGGATGTTAGGAACAAGTTCTGCACCATGAGGGTAGTGGAACACTGCAACACATTGCCCAGGGAGGTGGCTGGGGCCCCATCCCTGGACGTATTCAAGGTGAGGCTGGACAGGGCTCTGGGTAGCCTGATCTAGTTGAGGATGTCCCTCTGACTGCAGATGGGGTTGCACTGGATGACATTCGGAGGTCCCTTCCAACCCAGACCATCCTATCAGTCTGTGATCCCTCTCCACTCCTGCACTTGCCAATTAGCAACTCTGCAAGGAAGGTAGCCAAGCGTTAACACCTAGCAAAGCACAAAGTCCTCTGCATCACAACAGAGTCCGTAGCAAACTTAACTTCACACTTCAGACTGCAATTCTGCATTTCACCCTGCTGCTCCCTGCCTGCCCTCTGATCGCATGGCAGCAGGCAGTTCAGTTCTCCTTTCCCCCTGCCTGCCCTCTGATCGCATGGCAGCAGGCAGTTCAGTTCTCCTTTCTCCCTGCCTGCCCTCTGATCGCATGGCAGCAGGCAGTTCAGTTCTCCTTTCTCCCTGCCTGCCCTCTGATCGCATGGCAGCAGGCAGTTCAGTTCTCCTTTCTCCCTGCCTGCCCTCTGATCGCATGGCAGCAGGCAGTTCAGTTCTCCTTTCTCCCTNCCTCCCATGTCCGCAGCCTCTTCACTTCTCCCTTCCCCCTGCCTGCCCTCTGATCGCATGGCAGCAGGCAGTTCAGTTCTCCTTTCTCCCTGCCTGCCCTCTGATCGCATGGCAGCAGGCAGTTCAGTTCTCCTTTCTCCCTGCCTGCCCTCTGATCGCATGGCAGCAGGCAGTTCAGTTCTCCTTTCTCCCTGCCTGCCCTCTGATCGCATGGCAGCAGGCAGCTCAGTTCTTTCTCCCAGCCCTGTCGCAGGTGAACTGTCAGGCGCCTGGCGCCACCTCGTGGAACAGAGCATTAACTGCAAGCAAATCTGCACGGCCCCTGAGCGGCCCCGAAGGACTGCCGCCACTTCCTAGACAACTAACACTTTCTGGCCAAAGGCTGCCCAAAAGGCTCACTGGCTGCAGCAGCACAAGGGTGCCCATGCAGTGCTCGCTCTCCCTGGGTTACTTCCCCATGCAACTGGTACTCCACAGACGTTCTAATCAAGATTTCATCACAGAATCAGTCAGGGTTGGAAGGGACCACAAGGATCAGTCAGTTCCAATCCCCCTGCCATGCCCAGGGACACCTCACACCAGCTCAGGCTGCCCACAGCCTCAGCCAGCCTGGCCTTAAACACCTCCAGGGATGAGGCTTCCACCACCTCCCAGGGCAACCCCTTCCAGGCTCTCACCACCCTCATGCTTCAGCATCCAGTCAGAATCTCCCCATTTCTAGCTTTATTCCATTCCCCCCAGTCCTATCACTATCTGACATCCTAAAAAGTCCCTCCCCAGCTTTCTTGTAGCCCCCTTCAGCTACTGCAAGGCCACAATAAGGTCACCTGGGAGCCTTCTCCTCTCCAGACTGCACAGCCCCAACTCCTTCAGTCTGTCCTCACAGCAGAGCAGCTCCAGCCCTCTGCTCATCCTCAGGACCAAGTCACCAATCAGTACTTGCCAGCAGCAGCTGTAAACTCTCCAAACTGAGACACAGATGAAGATTGTGGACAGAAGACAACACTCATGTTTCAGATACACAGAAAAGAAGGGAAATGAGTAAGCAGTAGTTGTGTTTGGTTTAATTCAACACAAGCTAAACAGCTACAGCTGAGGGAGCTGGGGGTGTTCAGCCTGGAGAAGAGAAGGCTCCAGGGAGACCTAACAGCAGCCTGCCAGTAGCTGAAGGGGGAAAAAGAAGGCTGCAGAGAGACTGTTTGCAAAGGCCTGCAGGGACAGGATGTGGGGCAATGGCTTCAGAGGAGATGTAGATTGGATCTTAGAACAGGTTCTGCAACAAGTTGTCCAGAGAGGTAGTTGAGGCTCTGTCCCTGCAGATATTAATGGTCAGGCTTAACAAGGCTGGGAGCAACACAACCTGGTCGAGTGGAGGATGTCTCTGCTCCCTACAAGGGGGTTGGACTAGATGATCTTTGGAGGTCCCTTCTGACCCAAACCATTCCATGATTCTAAGTAACACAAAAACTCTCCTCTAGTGGCACTCAGGGAAGAGCAAAAGAACCAGGCAGAACTGACTCCCAAGTTTCTCTCCTAGGAACACAACACACTAGAGGCAGGGATTAAGCCAATGTGATACTAAAACACTCAAAATACATCAAATTCCTATGATGCATTTCAGTCTTCTCAAGCTGCTTCAAAGACCACCTCTTACTTGACTGCATTGGAAGCTGCTTAATTCTCTCCCCCAAAAGACAGGATCACAGCCACCATAGCCAATGAATTTTAATTCAGACTTCCAGAGGAAAAGAGAGAGGAAAACAATTCAACACAAGACCACACAGACCTTCCTCCCCAGAACACCCAAAAACAGAATTGCAATGTTAATTGCTTGCTTAATCACACCTTGAGAATTAAAGAAATTACTATTATTAGAAACAAAGATCTTGAAGCAAAGTGCAGAAAAACACAGTACAAGAATCTTTGTTCCCAAATAAAAGATTCTTCAAGCTCCTTGAAGCTTTACTTTCTTGAGATTGCTGATAGGGGACTATTTACCTATCACCTGATGCACTGAATTAGCTTCTGATTAAGCAGAACAAATACCTTGAAGCATGTTTTTGTGTCCTATCTACTCTCCCACATTAAGCCTGATTTGTTCTCTAGAGCAGAAGAGGATTCCTTGCTTTACCTCCATCCCCAAAGACAAGGAAAACCATGCAAGTGCAATCTTTAGGTGCCTTTCAGATAGCAAAGCCTAAGCATGCAACAAAATCTTGGTTTATATAAACAAAGGCAAAAGGCCACAGCCTAAAAATCACCTCCAAGTCTTTAGAAGTCTCTTGAAGCTGGCTTGCTAAACCTGTATTTGGTGCTCAAGGCCAGGAATTTGAAAACTTCAAATCTGCCACATTTTTAATGTGGAGGAAGTTCAAATAAGAAGGATTGCTTCAGTAGTTTGAAATAAAATCAAACTGGACAACATAAAGTTGCACTGAAGGAAAACAAGCAACTAAGCAGCTGTTGGTAAACTGGGCTCTGGAACTGTGTGGAATTTGTGTGGTTCAAGGTGCCCTGCAAGAGAAGTGGGAAGACAAACCTCAGAAGCATCACTTGGCTGGTTTTAGCCAGCATCTGGTAAGGGGTAGAGAAATTCAAGGATAGAATCATAGAATGGTTTAGGTTGGAAGGGAACTCAAAGATCATCCATTTCCAACCCAGCCCTGCCATAGACAGGGACACCTCCCACTAGCACAGCTCACTCAAGGCCTCCTCCAACCTGGCCTTGAACACCTCCAGGGAGGTTGCTCCACAACCTCCCTGGGTAACCTGTGCCAGTGTCTCACCACCCTCACTGCAAACAACTTCCTCCTAACATCCACTTTCAATCTCCCCTCTGCCACTTCAAACCCATTCCCCTTGTCCTGCCATTCCCAGACCTTGTCAATAGTTCCTCCCCAGCCTTCCTGGAGTCCCCTGCAGATCCTGCAAGGCCACTCCAAGCTCTCCTGGAAGCCTTCTCTTCTCCAGGCTGCAGAGCCCCAACTCTCTCAGCCTGTCCTCA
>VWYK01051852.1:0-48860 GCA_013399775.1 Semnornis frantzii | reverse complement strand
GGGGGGGTGGACAAGATTGCCTTCAAGGGTCCCTTTCAAGCAAATGTATTCTGTGATCTGTGATCAAACTTGGATCCCACCTGAAAGTAGCATATTCAAGGTCTGGACATTTCAGTCTTTCTGCACTTATCCAAGCTGATGACAAGAGAGTGTTCTAAAGTGACATTCAGCCCAGGGGAAGAAATTGGATGGATGCACTTCTTGAACATAATAGAACTCCAGATACAAGTGGGCTGTCAAGGGTAAGGTCTTCTGGGTAATTAATCCACAGAGATGAAAAGTTCAGAAGTAGAGCAATTAGGAAGGACTGAACCAAAGTGGAGAGGCAACTCAAATCAGCTGTTTCAGCTCCTGCCCCAGCTGTATTTCATGTGCCTTCTATTGCTTGCTTTATTACCAATAAAGCAGCTAGTAAATGAAACAATTAAGGCCAGTACAGAATGTGAGCTAAACCTTGATCAAAACCAACCCAAACCTTTAAATCCCATTCAGATAAGGCTTAATTCTGAAACCTCTCAGACTGTTAAGTTCTATCCCAGTTGCTCAGAAACAGCCTCAACTGTAACCTCTGAAAATTAACAGACTCCCCCAGGAATGCAGGACTTCAAATTACAGTGCTGTTGCAAGTCTTTTTCCACTCATCTACCTGATGTAAAACTAATAGATTAAAGTCAGATTGCACAGGAGTTGGAGTTTAAAAAATCTGGATATGTTATTAACTGCAGACACTAGGCAATAGAGAGCACACAGGGAAAATTCTACACTTGGAGCCATGAGTCTCTTTTCAGTAACATTTTTGCAGCCCTCCTCTTTACACTGACTGAGACTCCTCAGGTTTGGTCTCTCCCCACTGGTGATGCGGTCTGCAAATATGCTAAGTACCAAAGCTCTCAGATACCCATAGCAGCACTTCCAGCCCTTTGAAAACCAAGCCTCTGTCAGCTTTCCCCATGACAAGAGGTAGTGTGACAGACACAGCAGCTACTCAGACCTGAAGAAGGGCTTTTTGAAGTAAAAGCACCCCACGAGCACACCAAGCATTCTGAAGGAGGCCACAGCAGATAAAGAGTGCCTGAAAATCAGAGCACCATCAGACCTGTCCCACCTATAGTGGTATTTGTATTATAGAGATAATGCTAATTGGTGGCATCTTGGTTTAAGCAATACATCAGCTATCTGAGTCCTGTGTGCAGTTCTGGAGCCCCCAGCACAGGAAGGACACTGAAATGTTGGAGTGGGTCCAGAGGAGGTCACCAAGATGCTGAGAGGGCTGCAGTAGCTCTGCTGTGAGGACAGGCTGAGAGAGTTGGGGCTCTGCAGCCTGCAGAAGAGAAGGCTTCCAGGAGACCTTAGAGTAGCCTTCCAGGATCTGAAGGAGGCCTACAGGAAGGCTGGGGAGGGACTATTGACAAGGTCTTGCAATGCCAGGACAAGGGACAATGGGTTTGAAGTGTCAGAGGGGAGATTTAGACTGGATGTTAGGAGGAAGTTGTTTGCAGTGAGGGTGGTGAGACACTGGCACAGGTTGCCCAGGGAGGTTGTGGCTGCTCCCTCCCTGCAGGTGTTCAAGGCCAGGTTGGAGGAGGCCTTGAGTGACCTGTACTAGTGGGAGGTGTCCCTGCCTATGCCAGGGAGTTGGAACTGGATGAGCATTGAGGTCCCTTCCAACCTTACCATTCTATGATTCTATGATTCTGTCTCTTTCACTTGGCTCACTAAAAGGTGATCCAGTTAAGGACAATAAGTGCCTGCAAGAATGACAATTTCCCAAAGTGATGAGTTTTACAATTAAAACCATTTCATATCAGATATCACAACACTAAATGCTTGCAATAGATAACTTGTAAGGAGGTACAAGGAGGACACTGAGGTGTAGGACTAGGTCCAGAATAGGGCAATAAATCTGGTGAAGGGTCTAGAGAAAAAGTCTTAAGAGGAGCAGTTGAGGGAACTGGGGTTGTTTAGTCTGGAGGAGACTGAGGGGAGACCTCATTGCTCTCCACAACTCCCTGAAAGGAGGTTGTAACAAGGTGGAGGTCAGTCAGTCTCTTCACCCAGGTAACAAGTGACAGGACCTGAGTGAAAAACCTCCAAGTTGCACCAGGGGAGGCAAGACTGGATATTAGGGAAAGTTTCTTCATCAAGAGAGTTGTGAGGCACTGAGACAGGCTGCCCAGGGAGGTGGTCGAGTTACCATCCCTGGAGGAGTTTAAAAGCTGTGTAGATGTTGTGCTGATTGGCAGTGCTGGGCTAACAGTTAGACCTGAAGATCATAAAGGTCCCTTCCAACCAAAACATTTCTATGATTCTGACAGCAGATAACATCTACAAATGCCATATGTTGCAATTTACAGTACACTCTCCTCTGAAGAAAATAACCACAGATTTTAAAAGCTTTATCTCTAGAAACCTTCCCCTTTCCCATGGCCTCATATCTGAAGGAAACAGATCTATTTTCCATTGGAGAGGAGGGCAGGAGGGATGGCAATACATGGCTGTGGGCCATGAAAGGGCAGATTGCAGGTACCCCTGACAGGTTTTGCCCACTCACTGTGGTAGTTGCTCTCCATTTTTATGTGTATCCTCCCTAATAAGGCTACAAGAGCCTGAGAAGATCTCTCCCTGGTGCTTGCTGTGTCTGTACTATGGAAGGAAGAAAATCACTGGAGCAGGGAGGTTGGCCATGGCTCTCATGCTGTTACTAATGAGGTTCCTGGTATAATTTCCATACCCCCTCTAAGCTGATGCTATAAATAGCAATCAGTGCAGCCTTACATGGCTAAGTCTTGATAAAGTTTCTGATGGTGCCAAAATATCCTACTTCTCTGCATGCCAGATGCTTCTAATGAAGTGACTTCCCTCTCATGGCACTGTGTTTGCATTACCCTGTTCCCCCCTGAGCTGCTCACAATGATGCTTACTGCTGGGTCAGCTTTCTCCTCCTCTCTTGCCCTCTTGCCTTTGTATAAGTAATAGGATCATTATTCTCTGGAGCCACCCACAAAGAAGAAAGGATGTGTATAGACAGCCTCTTTCTGAGAGCATTTCACGCTGATTTAAGACTTTGTTCCGTTCAGGACTCACTTCCACTGCTATTTTAAAAGCTCTTTTAAAATGGCCAATAACAAAGCACACACACACAAAATCAAAATCCAAAAGGAAAACACAAAGAACTCCAA
This sequence comes from Semnornis frantzii, assembly GCA_013399775.1. Taxonomy (NCBI): domain Eukaryota; kingdom Metazoa; phylum Chordata; class Aves; order Piciformes; family Ramphastidae; genus Semnornis; species Semnornis frantzii. The sequence goes on along the minus strand of VWYK01051852.1, from coordinate 45,681 downwards.
AGCTGATAATAGCACAGGGACTTTGTGTCTGGGTGATGTGCTGTGCAGTACCAGCTCCCAGAGCCAAGTTCAGAACTCTGAGCACCTAAGGAGCATCCCATTAAAACTGTCTTTGGACACATCTACAATGAGCATGGTGAGACCCTGGCCCAGGGTGCCCAGAGATGTAGTAGGAGCCCCATCCCTGGAACCACTCCAGGTTAGGCTGGATGGGATTCTGAGCAATCTGATCTAGGTGAAGGTGCAGTGCAGTGGTGCTGAGCTAGATGACCTTTAAAGGTCTCTTCCAATCCAAAATATTCTCTGATCCTGTGACAGTTGCTGTGTCCTCATTCAGAAATGAGAATTCTTCAACCCTTTTCCTCTCTGTTTTTGCCAATTGGGCCTGACAGTGACCTAGTTAAGCCAGTTTCCTAGGAGATGAGAGATGTCAACATGAACTCCTTTAACCAACAAAAGGAACCAAAGCCTGGATCCACACTTGGTGGGCAAGTGGCAGGGTCAGAAGGATGCTACATTGAAAGGTACATTTCCTCATAAACATGTCATTGTTGTTTGGGGGGGGTTAAAGAAAGAGGAAACCACCACATGCAACCAAAAAAATACCACAGCACACCACCCCTCCAAAATCTCTACAAGCAAGCTGTGGACCAGAGACTACAACATCCTACACAGCTTTGGGCTTAACTATAAGACTTAGTCTCACCACAACTGCATTGACATAGGAAGGATGCAGAGATGGGTTTACACTGGAAGAGGGAGGTTTAGACTAGATGTTAGGAAGAAGTTCTTTCCAGTGAGGGTGGTGAGACACTGGCACAGGTTGCCCAGGGAGGTTGTGGAGCACAGAATCACCCAATGTGATCAAAGATCACATTGGGTGATTCTGTGCTCCACAACCTCCCTGGAGGTGTTCAGGACCAGGCTGGATGAGGCCCTGAGCAACCTGTTCTAGTGGGAGGTGTCCCTGCCTATGGTGGAGAGTTGGATCTGGATGAGCTTTGAGGTCCCTTCCAACCTAAACCATTCTATGATTTGATGTACCTGGAGGTGTGCACATCTCTGGAGGTCAAATGTTTCTCAGCACTTGAGGTGTTTCAGAATGGCAATACTGAGCTTCAGTTTAGGCTTACTTGAGAGAGCTTCTCAGACTCTCATCATCTAATGTAATCAGGTCTTAGTTTTTCCTCCTGGGACAAGAATCACATAGCACTCCCAGGACACTGAGTAAGGAATTCCATTATTCCCCATTCTTGATTCCAGTGCAAACAACTAACAGCTTCACTGGAATTCAGAAAAGAGATCTGCTGAGAGCTTAAAGGTCAGCTGGTCTGAATGGAACTAAGTCATCTCCTCTGTGGAAGAAAAAAAAGACATGGAAAAAAAAGAACCAAATTAAACAAACCCCCTTTCCATAACGTTTGTGTTCCAGTAAGGACAAAAGTGAAGCAATTGCTGTTCCCTCCTGCTCTTACTGAGTAAGCAGACTGCTGGCTGCACAGGGTGGACTGGCAGACACTGCCTGTAGCCCACACTGGGACAAGGTCTTCAAGAGAAGATCAAAGGAGCTGAAATGGAGATGAGGGTTTATCTGCAAGCCATAGGACTGACCCCAGACCTGCTCAGTCCGTGACTACTCATGTTCACTGACTTCTACCTCTGTGGCTCCACTGTTAGGCTCTGGTCTGCGCTACAGAACACCGCAGACAGAGAGAAATCTCATGAAGTGAAGCCTTTTACTATTGATGAGGAAGAAGGAGGGTGGAAAAGCATATTCTCAGCCTCTTGCTGGGTGCATTGAGCTGTATGCCACGCCACAGAACATCTCAGACTGAATTCTCCAGGCTTTTGGGAAATCCATCAAACCACAGACCCAGGCCAGGTGAAGGTGAGTCTGAGAGTCAAAGCATTTCTTTAGAGCTCGGTAGTAGCTCAGCTCTGGCTGTCAGCTGCAGGTTGTGCACACAGAGCAGAGTCTTTGGCTCTGAAGAGTTTGCAATCCACAGCAGGGCAGCAGCCCCACTGCACTGCAGCCCAGGTCTAGTGTTCCAAAGGGGAGCTCCTTTTTGCCCCAGAAAGGAAAACCCTAACAACAGCCTTATCAGAATGATGCCTGCTTTATTTAGAACTGGCAAGGAGGGTTGCAAAGGTTGTTTTGTGGGATCTGATAGCCCCTCACTAAAGGAGAGAATTTTATTGCATGCTATTGAGAATCACATTAAAACTATTCTATGGCACTCTCCTTAATCTTCCATTATTGGGCATATTACCTTCTGCATCACCATAAATGGGTTTAGGAAAGTCACTGGGAAAAGAGCTGATCTAATTGCAGGAGTCAGAGCAGCCTCAGGATTCAAGGCCACGAGAAGATGCTGTGGGGTATTTATTGTTTCCAACCTCCCTGCTGAAGACTTCTGTATTTTTTCTGCTGCCCTTTATATTGATTGTCCCTCTCTGCATGGTGCACTCAAATAGGCTGCACACAAGCCTGCAAAATGAATGTGCTTGAATGCACCATGGATGCTTTACAGAGTGTGCAAGCTGGAGTTCTTGAGGTGTGGGGGTTATGCCTTTGTCACTTGCAGGATCAGGGCTACAATGGATTTGCTACCAGTGGTAGATGAAATGAGTGTTGGGCTGGCAAACTGCATGCACTCACTTGCAGGGATTTGGAGGGAGGCTTCAATACTCACATCATGAGAAATCAAGCACAGAGCAAATTTCAGTGCTCACCAATGCATGCTTCATGGCTTAAATTCAAGCATATGTTTTCCTTCACAGATTTGAGGATCAGGCCCTAGGTTTCTATGGAATACTTGTGCTGGACAGTTTCATTTGCTAAGCAGACCCAGCTCCAGTGCCCAGAACTCTGAGGAGCAGCTGAGGATTAATTCAGTGGGTAGCGAATTTACCTCTTGTCTCTTTCAGGCTCTTGACTGCACTGCATTGCCAATCATTCTCCTGTTGCAAATGAGCAAGGTGGTGTTTACTCCTGAGACTCCCCATGGAAAATGAGCAGAGTTCTTTTGATTCATTGTTGTAACAGATTGTAAACCTCTCCTCTGTTTTAGAAACATTTACCATAGCAGCTGAAAAATGGGTTTTCAAACTACTGCTGCTTCAGCCACTGGATTAGGTCTTGAGTTTAACCCAAAACACCCTCTCTGCCTCTGCAGTCTCCTTCTCTAATCCTCCTGATCTCTGCACACACAGAGAAGAAACTCCAACAGCAAACTGACTGGGGCTTCTTTTCTGGTTTTTAGGGGAGCATTTCAGCCTATATCCAACCTGCCCTGTGCAGTAGATGATGATCAATACAACTTTCTACTTGCTACTGTTGGCATCAATAGAGGTGGGGGATTCTCAGTGAGAATGAGCTGAAGTACCTTTGGTCCTAACAGCAGAGAGACTTCTGCTACACACCGTTGAGCAGCAAGCTTTCACTTCATGCAGCTTTCACATTTGAAAACAGGGCATGAAGCAGAGTCTCAAAATGGGGCAGTTTTAGCTTCAGACAGATGCTATGGAGAGAATCTGCATTTCTTTTCCTTATATATAGAGCTGGCACTAATAATTTGACTAAATGTCAAAATATGCCTGTGATGCTGGCTCTTCATAAGATTTCTTTACCTGCTACTCACATAGACTGAAGTTCACTGCACCATCTACTTAATATCACATTTCTGTGCTTTATAGTATATGAAATAATAGTCATAGAATTGAATCACTGAATCATTTTGGTTGGAAAAGATCTCTAAAATCATCAAGTCCAATCTTCAACCCAACACCACCATGCCCACGTCCCCAAGGGCCATGTCCACACATTTTTTGAACACCTCCAGGGATGGTGACTCCACCACCTCCCTGGGCAGCCTGTTCCAATCCCTGACCACATCACCTCTCCCTCTACCTTCTCTACAGGTTCTCTGTGTGCTCTGTGCTGTAAATTATTTTCTCTGTGTGTCTGGGGGCAGATAAATGAACATCAAAATGTGCCACTGTGATTTGAAGCGTGGAGATGAACTCGTGGGTGATCTTTGCTCCAAGGAAGATGTTTACATTCTGACTCTCTCTGCCCTAAATCAGGACACAAACCAGCACTGTGGTGTCAGATATTGCCACACACATGCAAACTTAGTCTGGTGGTCAGCCTCTAGGAAATGTGGTACCCATGAGCCACACACAGTGAGCCTTGTCATCTGTGAGGTATTCCTGGCACACCACCTGCATCTACTGGATGCCATAGGAATGGGACTGCATAAAGACACAGACAGTGAAACGAGACATCAGCCAACCACTACTTACCCTGGGAAGAGCTAACTGCCACTTCACTCCACCTGGAGTCCTGTGTGCAGTTCTGGAGCCCCCAGCACAGGAAGGACATGGAACAGTTGAAGCAGGTCCAGAAGAGGCCACAAAGATGCTTAGAGGGCTGCAGCAGCTCTGCTGTGAGGACAGGCTGAGAGAGTTGGGGCTCTGTAGCCTGGAGAAGAGAAGGCTTCCAGGAGACCTTAGAGTAGCCTTCCAATATCTGAAGGGGGCTTCAGGAAGGCTGGGGAGGGACTATTGACAAGGTCTTGTAATGACAGGACAAGGGGCAATGGGTTTAAACTGGCAGAGGGGAGATTTAGACTGGATGTTAGGAGGAAGTTGTTTGCAGTGAGGGTGGTGAGACACTGGCACAGGTTGCCCAGGGAGGTTGTGGCTGCTACGTCCCTGGAGGTGTTCAAGGCCAGGCTGGAGGAGGCCTTGAGTGACCTGTGCTAGTGGGAGGTGTCCCTGCCTATGGTAGGGGGTTGGAACTAGATGATCTTTGAGGTCCCTTCCAACCTTACCATTCTATGATTCTAAGATTGCCTTTCTCTTCACCTTCCTCTTCCTCCATGATAAGCAAGCAGGATGGTGTGAGGCACATTTTTCACTCTTTGACTTCTTCCTTTGTTTTTGTTCTGTTAAAAAAAAAAAAAAAAGCCAAAACAAGAACCACAGAAGTTTGACTTCACAAAGGATGCATCTGTGACTGCACATGCAAAATCAAAATATGTTGAGTTCCTTTTGTTCAAAATCTATTTTTTTTTAACTGCACAACTCCTTGCAACCTCAGTGACCTTCTGAAGTTTATTAAGCATCTCTGTCTTTACTCCCTAGACTTCACTGATGTGACCAGGATGATAACAGGGCAATTTTTAACCTGTTAGAAGAGCAATATAGGCAGCATTAAATGAGAGCTTTCTGCAGACCAGAAATCACAGAAAACATCTGGTTGGAAGAGACCTCAGAGATCATCCAGTACAACCTTCAACCTAGTTTAGGGTCAATCCTAAACCATGTCCCTAAGTGCCAGGTCCACAGGCTGCTTAAACACCTCTGGGGATGGCGACTGCACTGCTGCCCTGGGCAGAACATTCTCGTATTTGATAACCCTTTCTGTGAAGAAATCCTTCTGTTTTATGCTGATTTATCATCTGCAGAAGTATGTTCTCAAACCTGGCCAGAGGAAGGTGGATGAGGAAGGTCCTCACCACTAGCAAGCTTAGGTAACTTCTGCTCAGCTGCTGTAGCAGCCTCTGCAAACTCTCACAGCCTGCCCAGTTACATAGAGAGGCAAATGCACACCTGACCTGCAGCAGCCAGCAGAAGCACAGAAATCTACCCAAAGGTCATGGAAGGGCTTTGCCAGCTGAGAAGCCAACTTCCAGGTATCTTTTAGAGAACCTCTGTGCTTCAGTGTCTCATGTCAGAACCTGACTGCATGCCTCCAGGGCTGACAGCATCGGCAACTGACTGTGGTGGGTCCAACTTCCTCACTACTATGCAAAATAAAAGTTGTGTTGTGGTAACACTGGCCACTTAAGAGCCAACTGCAGACAAGGTTCACATTTCTCTTTGAGAAAATATTGATTTTACTTCATTATCTACCATACTTGGGGGTAAAGCAGTTTGAAAAGTAAGTTTTGCAAATATTGTTGCAAGGGAGACAAATCTGTGGTGCCCACCAGGGCAAGATGTGTAAGGGTGAGTGGTTTTCTGTCCAACACAGCTATCAGACTGCTTCAGTGGTGTCACCAGGCTGCAGAAAGGCTTGCTTTATTCCAAAGGGGGGTGGTGATGCACAGAGGTTTGCCAGGTTGCTTCCAGAGCCTGCTCTTTCTCAGCTTGCCAGGATTTCCTCGTGCTCTGCAGCTGCTCTTAAAGATGTGAGGTAAAAAAAAAAAAAATCCACAACCAATAACATCCCAAAAACAAAGCAGCTCCTTCAACTTTCACACCACATTCAGTTTCTGTTTGTGGGTGTTTAGCTCCATACCAACAACACTAAAGACACTGAGCAGCAAGAAACCAGGTTGAAAAAAAAAGAATCTCAGAAGCACTCAGAAAATCTACTGCAAAGCCAGTAAATCCTTAAGTACAGATCTTCTGGGGGAAAGAAGTAAAACAATAATATGTGTATTTTCAGCACTTCCTTAGCTTCTGCCCACTGATTTCTCTTGACCTGACATCCCTGAGAAGCTGTGAAGGGCTCTTCAAAGCATCAGAACTCCCTTAGCCTGCCCTAAACTTTTCTTTCTGTTTTCCCCTAACTGGAAGATTTCAGTGTAAGATTTCTGGGCCAGAAGGGCAATATTTTAGGACAGGAGAATGGCAATATTTAATCCCAGAGGAGTAACGGATGTCAGACGTTGAAGTCTTTCTGCAGAGGCACAATCAGCAGCTCTGTGTCCCTCGTGGAAGCCATAGGTTGTTTTCCAGTGGGATATACTCCTGCATGACCCAAGGTGGGAAAGAGAGGTGGCTAACCACAGACAGTACCAGCATGATGAGCTCCAAAGCTCAGATGTGTTTATGGCCATCAAAATGGTATCTGAGAGCAGTTTTTTTGGTGGCTTCAGTGTATTTTCTTAGATTTCCTTGCATCTGGATTTATAGACAGGGAAAGAAACAGCTCTGGAGGTGAAACAGCTAGAAAGAGAGGTGTCATCAGTGCATTTCAAACTCTAAGCAGGCAGCTTTGGGCAGGTGGCTGTGGCAGCCACATCACAGTGTAGGGAGCTTAACACTCCAGTGAGGCAGGATCCATCTTTTTGCTACCTCCAGGAGAAAATCCTACCCCACAGTCTAGAGGCATCACCTATGGCTTCACTCAGAGTTCATTTCCCCAGAGCTCTGTGGATTACTTCTGCTGGACATGAGACAAAGTTGAGGGGGTTTCACTGAAATTTAGCTATTGACCAAAGGCAAAACCTTCACTATATGAAACTGGCTTAAGGTTCACAGGATGTTAAGGGCTGGAAAGGACCTCCAGAGATTGAGTCCAACCCCCCTGCCAGAGGAGGATGATTATCTAGTGCAGGTCACACAGGGATGCATTCAGACAGGTCTTGGAAGTCTCCAGAGAAAGACTCCACAACCTCTCTAGGCAGCCTGTGCCAGGGCTTTGTGACCCTTACAGTACAAAAGTTCCTCCTCATATTGGGATGGAACTTCCTGTGCTGTAGTTTACATCCATTGCTCCTTGTCCTATCACAGGACACAACTGAGGAGAGCTCTGATATGTAGGTGAAAGCGACCTCATCTTACCGGGGGGTTGTCCATCAGTTCTGGTGACTGCACAGGAAGGAGGCTTTACAGGCGATACTTTTTAGAATACAGCTGGTTTTGAACCCCTGCTTTCTGAGAAGAGGAAAAATGCTGCTTCTTTGCCTTGCTGCTAAGAGACATTTAGCAGGTAGCTCACACCAAATGATCAGCAGCCTCCATGACAGCAACCCTGAGCAGGCTTCCTCCCACTGCTGCAGGATTGCATGAATTCTTGACCAACCAAGATGTCAGGAAGTCACCTGCAGAAGCATTAGCACTGCCCTCAGTAACCTTGCTGTCTTTCTTGGACATGAAGGAGCTTACTGAGAAGGTGGTTGAATCACAGAATCATAGAATAGTGAGGTTGGAAGGGACCTCAAGGATCACCCAGTTCCAACCCCCTGCCATGGGCAGGGACACCTCCCACTAGCACAGGTCACTCAAGGCCTCATCCTACCTGGCCTTGAACACCTCCAGAAAGGGAGGGAGCAGCCACAACCTCCCTGGGCAACCTGTTGCCAGTGTCTCACCACCTTCACTGCAGACAACTTCCTCCTAACATCCAGTTTCAGTCTCCCCTCTGACACTTCAAACCCATTGCCCCTTGTCCTGTCATTACAAGACCTTGTCAATAGTCCCTCCCCAGCCTTCCTGTAGCTTCCTTCAGATACTTGGAGGCTACTCTAAGGTCTTCTGGAAGCCTTCTCTTCTCCATGCTGCAGAGCCCCAACTCTCTCAGCCTGTCCTCACAGCAGAGCTGCTGCAGCCCTCTCACCATCTTGCTGGCCTCCTCTGGACCCACTCCAACAGTTCCATGTCCTTCCTGTGCTGGGGGCTCCAGAACTGACACAGGACTCCAGCTTCTTGTTTTCTGGTTGTTGTCCTGGGTTAGTTGTTAGGGTTTGGGTTTGATATGTTTCCCAACTGCTGCTGGGACTTCAAGCACCAAGTGATCATGCCCAGCTATTTAAAGCTGAGGAGGCAGGAGATCATTTCAGAGCGGAGCACAAATTCAGATGGAGGCAGTTGAGAAGTCATTGAACTCAGCAGCTGTGGAGCTGCGTCACCCATCCTCCTGTGCTGCCCAATTATTTTCCTTGGCGACTCCTTCCCCTAAGAACTTGTTTTTTCCTGACTGTGTCTCAGCTGGCTGTTTGGGAAGGCTTGGCCAGTGTTTGTTGAAGAAAGAAAGAGTGAGCCATGGCTGATGCTAGTCTCCAGAGATCTTTAGAGGGAAGATGCTGTTTCATATGGACATATTCTCACAGTCTCCAGGGGAACCCTTTTACAGAAAGGGAGGGGAAGAGGAAGAGAGGATGGGGGCAGACCTGCTCTGTCTGACCTTTCTCCCTGCAGGATAAAAATCAAAAGAGAAAACATAAATATATTTTCCTCCTTTTTTTTTTTCTCTCCTTCCCCATGCTCCCAAAACATCCATTCACTGCTGCTGAATGAGTGGGTTTTAGTAGAGAAATGCAGTGTAGCATTAGCTCACATTTGCCAGAATATAGAGAGCTGGATCATCCAGCAAGGTCTTCTAAGCTACTCTGCCTCAATTACTGGTGGCTCTTTCTGCCTCAGTTTACAGCCCATGGAATAACCTGGAAGTTCTTCCACAGCAAAGCCTCACCAAGCTGTCTGTTGACACAAGCACTTGGAAGATCTGGATAAAAGACCAAATCTACTATTTGCAGAACACCAGGAGTTGCAAAAATAATCTGCTGCTGTGGGAAGAGAGAAGGGAAAAAACACAGACCTGGATGCTTTCCCCAGCCATGTCCAGTTAAAGGAAGATTATAGAAACCCAAGTAAATAAGAGGAATAAAATAAAATAAACATGCTCCTTTCCCTTCCCTTTTCAAGTCTTCCTGATACTTCAAAGCAGTCCTCAGACTTTACTCCTATGTGTGGGCACAGAAAGCATACCCTTACTACCCCTACACATCCCCTCTGGAGCAGGCTCTCAGCCTTGCATGACTTTGAACACCAGGTCCTGGCTGGTGGTGCCTGAACAGAGGCAGCAGCACCTCCTGTGTCCTGCAGTGTCTTGGGGTTAAACAAACTTTTCCTCAGCCCACTGCCCTGGTGTTGTGCTATGGACCTGAAATGCTCCATAGACTTCAGAGCTTGGGAAGGGAAAAACCAAAGTCCACTTTGTTTCAGATTTCTGCTAGAACAACAGAGTCTCAAGCAAGAACTAAGCAGTGCCAACAAAATGAAAAGTGTGAGGCTGCTCTCTGGGGTATGTGGTGGGAAAGAAGTGCACAGCCATTGGAGAAGAGCAAGCAGAGCATTTGCTGTGGAGGGCAAAATGCAGAAGCTTGAAACGGCCTCTGTGAATGAGACCATGTGGAAGGGCTCTGCAGAGAATAGCTGGTGCAGAGGTGGTCACAGGAGATGTCTGGGAAGGAGGACTGCTGGCTGCTGTGTAGTGCTGCAGAGCAGCTTGTGCAGAACATAGTGAACGGCAAGCAGACAGCAGGTTATGTAGGAGAAACATAGCATCACAGAGTGGCTTGGGTTGGAAGGGACCTTAAAGATCATCCTGTTCCAAATCTCTCACCACGGGCAGGGGCACCTTCTACCAGTTCAGGTTGCTCTAGGCCTCATCCAAGCTGGTTTTGAACATCTCCAGGGAGGGGGAATCCACAACCTCCCTGGGCAACCTGTGTCCGCCACCCTCACTGGAAAGAATTTCTTCATCATCTCCAGTCTAAATCTGCCCTCCCCAAGCTTCAATCCATTTCATGTTGAAAAGAGGCAAAGATGGTTTAGCCTTGATCGAGTTAGAGAATGGTTGGACTGGATGAACTTGAAGGTGTTTCCCAACCAAAATGACTCTACAATTCAGTATCTTGCCTTCCTGATCATCTATGAATGGCACTGTATTATGCAATGTCTTATCTCACTCTGCTTTCCACTGAACATGGACCCTGAAAAGCTGTTTTAATGTGCTCCAACCCACAGGAGGCACAGGTGAGCAGGGCAGGGCAGAGGGAGCTCCCCAGCAGGGCCAGCTCACTGGCACAGCTGCACAACTCCTACTGATGAAAAGTGCAACATGAGCCTGCAGTGTGAGTGCAGCCCAGACAGCAACTGTGTGCTGGGCTGCAGCAAGAGCAGTGTGGGCAGCAGGGTAAGGGAGGGGATTCTGCCCCTTTGCTCTCCTCAGACTCCACCTGGAGTCCTGTGTGCAGTCCTGGAGCCCCCAGCACAGGAAGGACATGGAACTGTTGGAGTGGGTCTAGAGGAGGCCACGAAGATGCTGAGAGGGCTGCAGCAGCTCTGCTATGAGGACAGGCTGAGAGAGTTGGGGCTCTGCAGCCTGGAGAAGAGAAAACTTCCAGGAGACCTTAGAGTAGCCTTCCAGGATCTGAAGGGGGCTACAGGAAGGCTGGGGAGGGACTATTGACAAGGTCTTGTAATGCCAGGACAAGGGGCAATGGGTTTGAACTGACAGAGGGGAGATTTAGATTGCATGTTAGGAGTAAGTTGTTTGCAGTGAGGGTGGTGAGACACTGGCACAGGTTGCCCAGGGAGGTTGTGGCTGCTCCCTCCCTGGAGGTGTTCAAGGCCAGGCTGGAGGAGGCCTTGAGTGACCTGTGCTAGTGGGAGGGGGTTGGAACTGGATGAGCATTGAGGTCCCTTCCAACCTTATCATTCTATGATTCTGTGATTCCATGATTCTACCGCAGACCTTGCTGGGCTGCAGTACAGAAGCTCCCTGAAACACTCACATCTCCCAGGTTGTCACTGCTCAGCTCCCTCTTTCCTTATTCTGCTGATTAGGCCTTGCAGGAAGAATGGAGAGGCTCAAAAATCTTCATGGCAATAGAAGTGTGGTCAGCCTAATGAATATCAACAGCATTCATTGCGTTGACCCAGCCTTGCCTTAGAAAAGCTGCAGCTGCCAGCTCACTTTTACTGGGAGATCAAGACCCCATTTGTTTGGCCTGCAAGACACAGGCAGTGACTGCTGACAGCAAAGGTCACCTCGGGGTTTTCTTTCAGGCGCTGACTGCTGTCTTGTTTTATCTTAGCTGAGAAACAAAGACATCAAGGTTGTGTTACAGGCTTGACACCAACTGCTGCCATCAGCAGATGCTGACTCCACCTCCAGACTGAGCAGTTGACCTCTGCAGCTCTGACCAGCGTCAGGGAGCTGAGTGGCAATTAATAAAGTCTGCTCTTCTATTCCAGCAGCTGAGGGCCACCCCGCAGCTGGAATGACACAGATACTGCTGCAGCCAGAGGCAGTGGCAGTGCTTTCTGAAAGAACCTCAGCTGACCTGGATTCCCTGAGTGAAATCTGCTACTCCACAGCTTAGGAAAAAGGACCTCTTGGTGGAGCACAACTGTTTAGGGAGTAAGGAGCACTGTCCACAGTGTCACAATTCAAAGGCCAAGGCACTTGGGCAGCACCACCAAGAGTTTATTTTCATTTTAATGCTGCCATGTCACTTCCAGACTCTATTCAATGATGTTGCTACTAGAGTTGTCTGTGATTTGTTTCAAAATCTTCAGTGTTGCCAGGGAGCCAAAATACCTTCTCTTACAGTAGGAGAATCCAATCACTCTGGAGGCCTTCTTACCAAACAATTTGTTGGTCAGAAATCTGAAGTCAGCAACAAACTCAGGGAAATATCTTATCTAAAGCTAACCAGTAGGCACAGAGTCAATCAACCCTCATAACACGTAGGATTGGTCCCAGGGTGGTGGCACCTTTGGCCATGACAGCAGCCCTCTGCCTGCCACAGCTCTCCTCAGCTCAGAACATGGCTTTTGCTTTTCTACAAGTCTGGATGCTAAGGCGTGCCTTGATAGAAAGGAGTTGATCCTACTGAATGTGGAATACTCAGCAGATACAACATAGGATCTTCTGCTGCAAGGGTGGAAAGAGCTCTGCTAGTGGCTGCAAGGGTGTTCAGGCCACTATTGAAGAGGAAATGGCCTCAGGTTCAGATTGGGTATCAGGAAATAGTTCTTCTCCAAAAGGAACAGGCTGCCCAGGGAGGTGGCAGAGTCCCCATCCCTGGAGGTGGTTGAAAAGCATGTGGATGTGGTGCTGAGGGGTGGGTGTCAAGTGACTGTGGCCAAGCTCTTTTTGGTGGTGCACAGTAATAAGGAACGATGGATACAAACTGGAACAGAGGAAGTTTCACCTCAACATGTGGAGAAACCATTACAGTCAGGGTGATAGAGCACTGGAACAGGCTGCCCAGGAGGGTTGTGGAGTCTCCTTCTCTGGAGACTTTCAAAACCTGCCTGGATGCATTCCTGAGTGGCCTACTCCAGGTGATCCTGCTTTGGCATGGGGGTTGGACTCAATGATCTCTGGAGGTCCCTTCCAACCTCTACCATTCTGTGATTCTGTGCCATGGTTTAGTGGCAGTGGCAGGATTGGGAACTCTAGGCAAGTGGTTGAGACTTGCTGATCTCCAAGGCCTCTTCCAACCTCAACAGTTCTATGGCTCTGTGACAGCCTTTTTTAGAGAGAGCTTTGCAGCAACAGGCATTTGTGTAAACTTTAATCTCCTGACAGTAGAAACATACAGAGATCAAGCCCAAAGTAGTGTAACAATTGTACAGCAAAGCTTACCAGGAAAATGCAAAACTGACTTGTATCAAATTCTTTAAAAACAAAAAAACAGCAAACCTGTGCACTTTCTCAAACTTGACTTTGTTCAGCACATCCTTTTGATTTACAGAACAAGGCAGTAATTCTATAAGAATCATTTACTATATTCCAAACTTGCATGACTTAGGTGTAACACTCCATAGCCTGAGCCCATTTTTGTTCCTTTTCATATTTACAGATTTCACCTCCCAGCAGCACAGAAGCACCAAGAACAAACACAAGCTTTGCCAACACCAATTTCACATTGAAAAAGTTATATAAACCAAACAAACAGCAACAACAACAACAACAAAAAGCTCAGCTGTGCATTGCAAGAGCTTGGTTCTTGGAGTTCAAGAACCATTTCCCCTCTTGGCATGCTTCCCAGGGGATTCTCACCTTTCAAAATGCAGAACTGGATCTGCTCTGAACCTGCAGGAAGCAGAAGTGGGCCCCAATTTTAACCAGCTACCCAAAATTTGGTTGGCTCCTCCCCAGAACACAGTTCTTTGACAGGTGAAATCTTCTGTAAAGAGCACAACTGAACTCATCCCAGCTACTATGTACAGAAATGGCTCAGGCAGTTAAGTCAGTCCACCTTGTCATTAGTCAAGAGGAAGGGAAAGGACTGCAGCTGTAAAGGAGGTATCTAGTGTTCCAGGGTAAGTGAGTTTAATTATGGTGAGAGCTTCCTCACTCCTATTTACATGACAACTTCAGGCTCAATGTTAAATAGTAAGTCATCATTTCCTCTTCGAACTTCAAGTAGTAGAGGGGACTCGTTCATCACAGCCTCCTGCAGGTCACTGGAAGTCACCAAAGGCCGCCCGTTGACTTTCACAATGATGTCTCCATCTTGGATCCCTCCTCTGCAAGGACAAGAAGCAAAAGGCAGTAAGAGTGCATCCTCTGTGGAGAAAGAGAACAAAGACTGCTCACCACCACTTGAAGAACTGCTTCTGGTGAGGAAAGGCCTACATACCGATGAGAAGGTGAGTTTGGAACAACCTCGTGGACATAAATGCCACTTCTGACATCAGGAAAATCAGCATTGCTGTGTTTCAGTTCCTCCACCAAGCTGAAAGAAGAAGAAGTTCATGCAGCATTTGATTCCACTACAAGAATGAACAGCATTCCAACATGACTGTTAACTTCTCCTCAAATATTTACTGATGAAAAGGACTTCACTGATCACCACTTGTCCTTGTGAGGAGCAGGATTTGGATTTGGATCAAGACAAGGAAGACTTCAAAGCTACTTCTCTGTGCAGAGCACACTATGTTTAATGGCCCTGCACATCTCCTGCAAGAACCTGACTTCTGCTATTTGCCACAGTAGCACTGTAGAAGAGCAAAGGGACAGCAGCACTCTCCGACCTGGGCAGAGACATTCCTGTCCCAAAGAATCAATCTGGTGATGGGACAGAGATCTGCCAAACACATTGCTCTCTTCATTTTTCAGGTCATCCCTCATTGGTCATTATCTAGACAGTTGTACAGCTTTGGATATCTAGACAGCATCACTTCAGGCATCAGATAGCTCAGAACTGTGAGAGCTTTCCAAGGAAATTCAGATTCCTCAGGTTTTCTTAAGGAACTGTTTGTGCATCCCTTTCTTAAGAAAGAAGACAGGGACCAGCTGCAAAAAAAGAGACTGAGAAGCATCCTCTCAATTATAAGGAGATGACATCATTTCAGGTCTGTGCATAGTGTGGGTTCAAACTCACTTCTAGATAAATGGCTTTGCTGTCAGCCATGAAAACGTGGGAGGCCTCAGATTTGGGGAAGCCCAAATGGCTTCTTGCAGCTTCCTCTCATTGGGCTTCACACTATGGAAGCTAACAAATATGCCAAGGGAAGTGGTCTTTTGATGAGAACAGGCCTGGAGATACCTTACACTGCTTCCATAAATGCCACAAAAGCAGGAAACTTCTCATAGTGTTCACAGCTATGCAGAACAACACTCTGAGCTCCCCTCCCAGTGATGCTAATGCCATCACAGGCATTTTTGTTCCAGATGAGGATCTGAGCCTTTGGAGAGGATTGCAAGAGCTGAACTCAACAAAGAAAGATGGCTTTACTACAACACCAGCTGGAAACTGCCTTCTCCAGTTTTGTAGTCTATTGCCACTTTGGAAAGGTGCCCACTGCTGGGAAAGAACACAAGTGTAGGAGCCCTCATGGGCTATGGCAGAGGACAGCTGGGGAGCAGCAAGATGAAGCGGTGTGAGATGGAAGGGACAGTAAAGCACTGGAGGAGGGTATCCATCTTCTGGCTTTGTTATCATGGAGGCACGAAGCTTTAGCCCTGCACTTCGACAACTGCTTTCCTTCCACATAACCAAATTTCACACCCTATGGCCTCCACTGGCACTGGTGAAACTACTGCCAAAGCCTCAGGCAGCTGACCTCCCTCTGCCACTCATGGTCACTGGAAGGCAGCAGCTTGTTCTCACAGAATCATAGAAATGTTTGAATTGGAAGGGACCTTAAAGATCATCAAGTGCCAACCCTCCTGCCATTGGCAGTGACACCTTCTACTAGACCAGCTTGCTCAAGGCCCCCATCCAACCTGGCTTTGAATGCTGCCAGGCTTGGAGCTTCCAAAACTAATCTGGGCAACCTGTTCCAATGGTGAAGAATTTCTTCCCAATGCCTGATCTAATCTTTTCATGTCTTCCCAAACCTGGTGTAACTCTAAACACCTTTGTCAAGAACCAAAACCCATCTTCAGCCTCTTCCTCCTTTCCCTCAGCTCTCAACAGGGCACTCAGCACTATCAGTACTTAGAGAATGACTGAGAATAATTCTCCAGGTCTCAGAACGTATTTCACCAGCATCACTGAGCTGTCTGCAGGCCTCAGAGAAGCTAATGCACACTTCTGGATTCTCTGGAGAGTTGTAACAAAAGCTGAATGTTGAAGTTCTGAAGCACTGCTGACCCCAGGCACGACCACCCAGACCCCCTTGCCAAGGTACTCACGCAGGTGTTATGGTCAGCATCCTGATGCCAATGAAACGTTTCTTCCCATCTGAAAATCACACAGAGGACAGCTCAGAAATTGAGGCAAACACTAAAAAGAATGAGTTATTAAAACAGGATGTGTGAGCTTTCAGCAGAATTCAGCAGAAATCACACACATCTCCAGTTTTGGTTTTGGTTAGCCTTGGTGTACAGAAGGACAATTCTCCACCCTGCAGGTGAGGGGTAGGGGAGGAGCTCATTTACACTCCAGAAGAGTCTTCCTTCAGGAATTTCAGGACAGTGTCTGTGATCCAGTAGCACATGACCTCAGAAATTAGAAGATTTTGCAACCAGCTGCCATTTCATTTGAAACTGCTTGAGATAAATCAATTATGTGATGTTCTCACTGAAATGTAGACATGAGATTTAAGGGAATGAAAATGCCCACACTTCAGAGAAAGGACAACCAAGGACTCATCTGGATTCTAACCCAAATGTCTTCTTGTCACTACCCAAAACACAAAAAGCCAAGTTTTAAAAAGACCCCAGAGATGTTAGCCAAACTGATCACAAAGATGGTCAGGGGGCTGGAGCAGCTCTTCTGTGGGGACAGGCTGAGAGAGCTGGGGTTGTTCAGTCTGCAGGGAGGCCTCGTGGTCAGGCAGGTGAATCACAAAGCTGGGGAGGGACCTTTTTTAGCAGGGCTGAAAGCAGACATGGTCTTAAACTCTAAGAGGGAGATTTAGACTAGATAGAAGGAAGGGATGTTTTACAGTGAGAGTGGTGAAACACAGGTTGCTCATAGAGGTGCCAGAATTCCCATCCCTAGGGACATTCCAGGTCAGGTTAGCTAGGACCTAGTTAAAGATGCTCCTGCAGGGGGGCTCGGGCTAGGTGACTTTCAATGGTGCCTTCCACCCCAAACCATTCTATGATTCCATCATCACCCAGGGCTCTACACAATTCTAAATGGTGAAAATTCAGTCCTTTAGGAACTACACCACATTTCTGCAGTTGACTTTCAGTAGTCATGATACTCCACAGCTGGCTTATGGAAAGAGTGCAGTTTGATGACATCCTGAAGTGAGTGCTTCAGTACTTAGTTGCATCCGGTATGAAACAATATTTCCCCTGATTTGTTCCAGCAGAAGTACTTCACAGTTTTATTTGGGTTTCTCCATGTTCTCATGTGAGGAGACACTTTGAAAGAGAGATGTACACAGTGTCTTCTAACTCTTATTCTTTCCAAGAAAAATAGTCCCAAGTCAAGGAATTAGTCCTGAATCTTACGCATGTCAAATATTCCCATTAGTATCAGGGAAGATGTTGACTACTAAACACTGAATTTACTACACTGAACATCTGTAACCATCAGCCTTGACTCTCCCTAAGTGTTCTGCCTTGCCTCTGCTTTAAAGTGAAACCAATGAAATCAAAAGCAGCTGCACTAGGGGTCATGAAGATGCCCAGTTACTCAAAATAGAAGGCTCGAAAGCTTTAGGCATGGCATACTGCACTCAGTGCTTCTCTAATCTGCAAGGTTCCACTTCCCAAAAGGATCCAGTCATGGTAATTCTCTCACCTGAAACTGATCCCCCCCACCCCTGCAATGTGGGCAGTTAAAAGATGAAGCTGACTTTGAAAGACCTGAAGACAGACTCTCTGGTGACAGTTTACTGTTTGCATTCAGCAGTTTGTTGCTGGTCTTTGCCTGTGTGAAGCAGAAACAGGCAGAGGCACAAAACATACTCTGGGAGCTCCCCCAGGGCTGTTTTCACTAAAGGAAAGTGAAAATGAAAGAAGGGACAAAAGAAACTGGTCTGGAAGAAAACAAAACACAAGCAGGGGCTTGGGCAGGAATAAAAGCACAGCAGAAATGCTGCATATCCAAAAGCAAATTATTGCCCCAGTCCAGATTCCTTCCCTTCCCAACCTCCAGCCTGGCAGAACACAGGTGGCAAAGCTTCAAACCTCCATTCCACTCCATTTAACCCAAGTCAAACTTCTGGGCACAAGCCTCAAAGTTTTCATCAACAATGATTAGAGGGAATGGAATTGTCCAGTTCATCAGATACAGCAGCAGAGACTGAAGAGGCACAGACAAGCAGCTGTAGCATTTATCACCCCCAAAGGAGAGCCCTATCAACATCAGGGTTAGGTCACACTGGCAGAATGTGGCACTTGGAACTACCACTGTCATCTGCTCTGTGAATGAGAAAGTCTCCAAACCTGCCACTCTGACATCTTAGGCAGGGCTGGAATAAAGCGAAGCTCTAAATCTAAAAAGCACATCATGAGGGTGAGGCCCCAGCAGGAGTTACAGGAAGGTTAATAAGTTACCTCAGGTGGAATGACTGTGAAACCCTTGTGGCTTAAAGCTGGAGCAGAGCACAGCACAGAGAGATTTTCAAATAATTACGTTTTCGGAAACCCTAGGCCAGATTAAACATTGCCTCCAGGGGCACAAAGCCAAGTGAACCACCCTCAGCCACTACTTTAAACTCTACTTGAAACTCCAAAATCTGTTCTGTGTTAATAGAAAGTCACAAGCAGGTGACCCCAGGCACCTAGAAGCACAATAATCAAACACTTGGGTCCAAAGCCATTCTCTGCATTTTCAGCCCTCTCTGCTCCTGTTTATTTGCAGTGATATACAGTGGACAGGCCTTCAGCAAGAGAGGCCTTCTGGTACCTGAAGGGGGCTACAAGAAGGCGGCAGAGGGACTGTTTCCAAAGGCTTGCAGTCATAGGATGAGAGGCAATGGTTTGAAATTGGAGAAGAGCAGATTTAGATTGTGTGTTAGGAACAAGTTCTGCACCGTGGGGGTGCTGGAATGCTGCAACAGGCTGCCCGAGGAGGTAGCTGAGGGCTGATTCCTGGAGATGCTCAAAAAGCTCTGGGCAATCTGATCTAGTGGAGGCTGTCCCTCAGGACTGTAAGGGGCTTGGACTAGATGACCTTTGGAGATCCCTTCCAACCCAAGCCATTCTGTGGTTCTCTAATATATGCCTTCTCTATAGAACTGGTAGTTAACTGAACAACTGGGATTTAAGACTAAGGTCAAGCTTATGAAACAATATTCTGAGTATCTCTAGTCTGCCAGAGTCTGTCTGGAAGGAGCAATTTCCTGAGGGGATGCTATCATCTTCAGGCAATATGCTGTTTAGAGCAAACTGGTAATACCCTTAAACTTCTATGAGCTAATTAGACCACAAGGGTGGATCCCACTGCACGTAACTGGAGCAAAAAAAAGAGGCTTGATAGAAACATCCCAAAAATTCTGCCTCCATCAATCCCTCATGTCAAGCAATTATGTCTCTACAAACCTGAAAACTATGACCACAGGCTTAAAAAATGTAAACTAAGTCTCAAATATGCCCAAGGTATGCTAAGCAGTGGTGGCCAGACTGACCCTAAGAGTAAGTGTAAATCCTTTTGCTCTGATCAGGAGATGAGGAGAATGATAAAAAATCAGGCACTACATTACAACCACAAGAGAGACTTGAACCCTTCACTGTGATTTTCCCTTAAGGTTCCACAGGCAAAGCTCTCCCTAGGCCCTCTAGCCTGGGCTCAGCAAATTCTGGAGGCAAAGATGCCTGAAGGAGCCAAGTGGCTAATTTCAGTGGTGCCTTTCACTGACTTCCCAGCTCCAGTTCCCAGGAGCCCTGTGGCAGGTGGGGGGCTCTCTGCACAAGGCACAAGGAGTTCATGCCTCTAGAGCCACACCTGCAAGGTGAGCCCTTCTGGTTTGAGAAAAGCAGCTTCTGAAGGGTGACATCCCTCAGAATGCATGTGTACATACATCCACCTGCTTCTCAGAAGCCAACAAACAGTTACCTGGGTAAATAAGTAAGGTTCTGCCATGCTGGCTGGAACAGAATGTCAGCTACTCTAAAAAGTACTTTCCACATAATAATCAACAACTTTCTTCATCAACTGCCCCCCCCCAGATCAAGAAGTGGAACTAACCTAACTTGGGGAATTCAGAAAACCACAGATGAGGTGACACTCATCAGAACTGTAGTGGTCTATCGGATGCATAACTGTAAAAGCTTTGACTAAGGGAAGTTTCTGATATCTGAGAGAACACTGAGAGGACAGTGGTGTAGGGAAACAATCCTGGCATCAACAACTGGATGAATTCAGGAGAAGACAAGATTAATATCAAAAAGATTTAAGAGAAGCAGCAGCAGCCAACAGTCATGACACAAGATGAGTAGGGTGTGGAGAGATGAATTGGCAAGCAAAAGAGAAAAAGCAAGGTTTGGCCTGGCTGAAGCATTACCAGATTAGCTCTGGCTATGCAGCATGTGGTAGGACACCCCTAGAGTGTGACAGATACAAGGCAGCCACATGAAGAGCCCAGAGCACTGCAGCTGTCAGTTGCTGGTTTATTCAGATTGATGTGCTCTTTGGTGCTGGCACTTTTCTTTTTCTCTGCCTCTCCCTCTCTTGTGTATTTCTTCAGGAATTAGCACAAAGCTCTTCCCTCACTGGGGCCTGGGTCTACCAGAACATTCAGTTACACAGCACTGACAGGAATGGCAAAATAAAGATCACCCAAGGACACTGCACATGCTACACTCCATCTGTGGGCACTGAAGCTTTCACCTTCTCCATAGTACACCTGCATCTCCTTTTCCCTTGGACAATGTGAAAGGGAAGGAAAAGTCTCCTTGAACAAGCCCCCAGATGTTCTCAAGATCATTTCAGTCTGTAATGACTCATCTGTGTCCTCAGAGGCTCTGTTCCCCCCTGGATTTTTTACAGATCTTGTTTACTTCTAAGGAGTTTGAGTAATAAACCATCTCTGCTACTTCTGTGAGGCTGTTTTCTATCTCCAGGTCTGTGGTGTTCCACACTGTAAAATGCTGCTGCTCCTCTCACTAACAGGACCCCAGATCCATGTCCTCTGGCACCTCCCCACCAGATCAGGGCAGCCCCTGGATGATCTCACTGCTCCCTGCAGGCCTTACCTTTACTCTGTTTGTCAAGAGACTCTGTGAGAAACTGAGTGATGCGGTCTGAAGGGATAGCAAAAGAAATCCCAGCTGTGACCTTCAAGGTGTTAATCCCAATCACTTCACCATCCTGTGGGGAGACAGCACCCAATTAATTTGTTGTGAAGTGACAGGGTTCAGCTCTCTGCCCAGCACTTCATGTTTAGAGCTGGTGTAAGACGTTCTAAGAGTGTTGTAATCACTTCAGAAATAAACAGTTCTTGCAAGGGAGGATCTGGACTGTGATTCACATCCCTCTCACATTGAATTGTGATGGCCAGAGAGATTACAGTACACTTTGTTCATCCAAAGTTCCAAAGTCCATCCCACCACTCAGCAAGAGATTCCCTCCACTGGGCAGTGGAATCACTACAGCCACAATTCAGCAACCTCCAAAATCAGCACTGGTTTAAAGCAATCTATTTTAAAACCAGTTGTGCAGATTAACCAGGTCCCATCCTTGCTGTGCAGCTCAGGTTTCATGGTGTGCACAAGCATAACCAGACCTTGCTTTCCTCACTACTGTATGAAATTTCCTCTGCTGTGTGGGCAAATGTTTTTCAGTGGTGTATAAACTGAGATGTAATTTGCAGTTTGTATTAGTTTAAGGGTGTTCAAGCTCCATGGAGAAGGACCTAGGAGTCCCAGTGGACAACTCTCATATCCATGGGGGTTATCCATGGGACAGCAATGTGCCTTTGTGGCCAAGGCCAATGGGATACTGGGATGCATTAAGAAAAGCATGGCCAGCAGATCAAGGGAGGTTTCTCCTCCCCTTCTACTCTGCCCTGGTGTGACCTCACCTGGAATACTGCATCCAGTTCTGGGCTCCCCAGTTCAGAAGGAACAGAGATCTACTGGAGAGAGTCCAACAAAGAGCTACAAAGATGATGAAAGGACTGCAGCACTGCCTAAAGAGGTAAGGCTGAGAGATCTGAGGCTTTTTAGCTTGGAGGAGGGAAGACTGAGAGGGGATCTAATAAATGTCTACAAATATCTGAGGACTGGGGATCAAGAAAGAATGGACAGGGACAGCCTCTGCTCACTTCTGCCCTGTGATAGAACAAGGGGCAATGGATGTAAAGCACAGCACAGGAAGTTCCATTTCAACATGAGGAAGAACTTCTTTACTGTAAGGGTCACAGAGCACTGGAATAGGCTGCCCAGAGAGGTTGTGGAGTCTCCTTCTCTGGACACTTTCAAGACCTGTCTGGATGTGTTCCTGTGTGACCTGCACTAGATAATGGTCCTGGCAGGGGAGTGGGACTCAATGATCTCCACAAGTCCCTTCCAACTCCTGACATGCTGTGAAGTGCATTTGCCTAGTACTAACTTCAGTGACTGGTGTGACCTATGAATCTTGAAACAAAGCAACACACAAAGCAAGCCACCTGCACTTACCAGATTAACTAGAGGTCCTCCAGAGTTGCCATACTGTGAAAAAGACACAAAGGGACAAATTTACACAAATTTACTGGAGGAAAGGCCATTTTCATTTCAAAGAGCATCTTGTTTGTAAGTAAAAGAGAGCAGGTCATTTCCTAGGCAGCACTGAACAGACCATCACAGGAAATGTTCACATGGTCACAACTCTTACAATTAGATTATTTTTATTTTCAGAACCAGGCTGTAAATTAGGAGCAGCAACTTATCACTCCAAAGAGTTAAGACTCTAAGTTTAAGAAGAGTCATTAAACAGTTAAAAGCAGTATTTAAATTCTTCTGAAGACTCTCAGGACAAGGTTTTGAAATAATTCAATGCAATTTAAAATAATACTTCAGTGAGGTGCACATACAGGTCTTAAGTGGGTTTGTTCCTAGTCTGTCAGTGTGTCAGCCTCTCCAGCAGAGAAGAGCAGGGTGCCTTCCATCTCCGAGCACAGCATACTGTGCAAGGCAGGTACCACAGGTGCCTTCCATCTCCAAGCACAGCATACTGTGCAAGGCAGGTACCACAGGGTGCCTTCCATCTCCAAGCACAGCATCCTGTGCAAGGCAGGTACCACAGGGTGCCCTCCATCTCCAACCACAGCATATTGTAGAAGGTAGGTACCGCAGGGTGCCTTCCATCTCCAACCACAGCATATTGTGCAAGGCAGGTACCACAGGGTGCCTTCCATCTCCAACCACAGCATATTGTAGAAGGTAGGTACCACAGGGTGCCTTCCATCTCCAACCACAGCATATTGTGCAAGGCAGGTACCACAGGGTGCCTTCCATCTCCAACCACAGCATATTGTGCAAGGCAGGTACCACAGGGTGCCTTCCATCTCCAACCACAGCATATTGTAGAAGGTAGGTACCACAGGGTGCCTTCCATCTCCAACCACAGCATATTGTAGAAGGTAGGTACCACAGGGTGCCTTCCATCTCCAACCACAGCATATTGTAGAAGGTAGGTACCACAGGGTGCCTTCCATCTCCAACCACAGCATATTGTGCAAGGCAGGTACCACAGGGTGCCTTCCATCTCCAATCACAGCATACTGTGGAAGGCAGGTACCACAGAAGGGCTGGTTTTGTAACCACAGATGTGCAACTCTCCCTAGGGAGCGCGAGCAGCAGCTCTGAGCAGTCTGGAATTGCCTCATACCTAATGGCCTTCAGAGCAAACATCTAACAGGGCTACAGGAAATGAGATTTGGAGAGGTTTCTTGTTCATCATCTTCATGTTGGCTCAAGAAGCTTGTTTTTGAGCAAGGCCAGTTTTCAAGTAGGTCTGCTGAACAGCCAAGAGCAGCAACTTAGCACTCAAAAGAAACAAAAGCTAAGTGATGCATGACAGCAGCTTGAGCCACAAACTGTTTACACTCTGATAGCACTGGGCAAACCTTATCAATTCTCAGAATAAAACAGACATCAAACTCTCTAGAACAGCTTAGAAGGTGGAGTGCAAACCAAGAGACCAGTTTCTCAGATTGTATCCTTTCAGTGAGCAAAGGCTGCACACTGATTTTATGTCTGACTGACACAGGAACCAAGGTAATGAACTTTCGGCCTTGCTCAGCGTATCACTTTTGCTTCACCTGTCCCCTGCCTGAAGGAGGATAACTTCAGCACAAGCAGTATAGCCCCACTTAGAAGGGTATGGTCCTGTTTTCTCCTGCCCTGTGTTCCTGCTGTCCTAGCAGCTCTCAGAAGGCAGCTGCATGCACATTCCTGCAGGGAAGTCTTGGCTGAGCCACAGGAATGCTCTGAACAGCCCAGCTCTGAAACTCCTCCCGTTCTCGGGAGAGAACTTGCACATTAGCTAAGCACAAAGCATCCCTATGCCAGGGACTAGCTTCACATTTTGTGCTCTCAGATGGCAAAGCAATGCAAACCTGGTGTCATTTTCCTCACCTCCTCTGCTATCACCATTCCTTGTCCACATTCATTCATCAGCTTTTGGGGGCAATGAAAGCCTAGGCAGCAGTCTGCTCTTGAGGAATCCTGAAGAATTCCAGGTTCTAACTCCACCTCTCCCACCAGTTCAGTGTCTGCTCCCAAGGAAACCATTTCACATATTGTTTCCTATGCTCTTTACACAACTAAGAGAGCCATTCTGATTCAATGTTGAGGTTCAGCTCTTGGATCAGACAGAAGCTTTTGGAAAAAGTTCCCTTTTATGTCCTATCCTAGCACCAGAAGAAATTCCCTCTTTCTTCCCCCTACAGTTTATCTCACCAAGTCTGCGATGATAAACATTTGTGCAGTGCTTTATGTGTGTAAAACACAAAGAGGTATGATTTGTCATGCCAAATTTGACATTGAGGTGCAGTAAATCCTGAAAATATTTTCCTTTCAATGTATAACAGATCTAAGCCCTAACACTGCAGGCTATTTTCTTTCAGGCTATTTTCCTCCTCAGAGATGCGTGCAGTGCTCTTTTCAGAATGAGTACAAGTTGTATACACACCCAAGGACTTGACTTAAGCTCTCTGGATCACTCCGAGCTGCTCTGAAGGGACATTACTTTCCTGTGTTTCTGTACAATATGCAGTGCTGGGATACTTAACTCCAAACTGTACCTCTAATTTCACATTATTTTACATCTAGATTCTTACTTGGAGCATGTGATGTGCTAAAAGGAAAAGAAGAAGAAAGAAAACAGCCTTCTCCTGATGTTCTTATTTGGGTGTCCTGTCTTTAAATTGAAGCAGACAGTATCAGCCTGACTACTCCATCTGCTTCCAATGCATGGAGACAAAAGAATCTTTGGCTTCATTCTACAGCTTGCTTGGCCAGATCAACTGAACAAGCAGAGAAAAAGGCTGATTTACTGGTGTAACTGCACGAGACCCACAGAATGAAAAGGGCCTGCCACGTGTTGCATCTTCAAAGACAGTTTCAGAGAAGGCAGTTTCATTTAGCAGACCTTTCACAACACCAATACTGACCACAGCTTGCAGACACTGCATGGTGTTTTTATAAAACGAGAGCCTGTCATTGATTTGTCCAGTGGCTCCATCTCTCAGAGCACACATTCTGCTGAATAGGTGGGGACATGAAGGTGCCAGGCCTGTGAGGCTCAGCTGCTCACACCCCAGTACTTACATTGATGATTGCATCTGTCTGGATGTAGTCCATGTCGGAGTCGCGCAGGCCCAGCTCTTTGCCATCCCGCTGAGCAGTGCTGACAATCCCTGTTGTCACAGTGTTCTGCAAGGCAAATGGACTTCCAATTGCCACCACAAATTCTCCTGGCCTCAGATCAGCAGAGTGTCCCAGTAACAATACAGGTAGCTTTTTCTTAAGTAAACACAGAAAGAAAAGTTCATTTATACCTAAAATAGCCTGACTGGAAAGACTGAGAATGAGCAAGAAGTTAGGAACATCCACTTGCCATCACATTAATGGAAAAGCCACTCACTACCACACACCCAAAACTGAAGCCAGGTAAAATTAGTATACTGCAAAGTGTTACTGCTTTAAACCCTTCAGAAACTAACTGCTGGCAGCAGCACCTTGCAATTTCACCCATGAAAAAGAAGCCAGGAAGATTTTGTAAGAGATTTCCCTGGCTTCCAGCAGATTGCTCCCTCCTCCTCCTGGAAGCGGCACACAAAACAGCTGCTGACCACCCTGCTGCTCTCCCTACACCACGTCCCAACTTGCAGTCCAGCTACTGGCACAAAGCTGGATGGATTAACCAAAATAATCTGGGTCTTCAGGTCACAATAGCAGTATTTGGCTACATACTAATTGAGCTGAATTTATTCCCTGGATTCTATCTGCTCCTAGCACAGACGACAAAGTCATTTAACTCTAAGACCTATATTTGAGTACCTTGTTTTCCCAGACACATTTAGAATCATAGAATGGTGAGGTTGGAAGGGACCTCAAAGATCCTCTAGGTCCAACCCCCTGCCATAGGCAGGGACACCTCCCACTAGCACAGGTCACTCACGGCCTCCTCCAACCTGGCCTTGAACACCTCCAGAAATGGGGGGAGCAGCCACAACCTCCCGGGGCAACCTGTGCCAGTGTCTCACCACCCTCTCTGTAAACAACTTCCTCCTGACATCCAGGTTCAATCTTCCCTCCATCTGTTCAAACTCACTGCCCCTTGTCCTGTCATTACAAGACCTTGGCAATAGTCCCTCCCCAGCCTTCCTGTAGCCCCCTTCAGGTATTGGAAGGTTACTCTAAGGTCTCCTGGAAGCCTTCTCTTCTCCAGGCTGCAGAGCCCCAACTCTCAGCCTGATCTTATAACAGAGCTTCCGCAGCCCCCTGAGCATCTTCGAGGCCTCCTCTGGACCCACTCCAACACATTCCAGCCAATCTCTCTGTACCAAACCAAACTGAAACAAGGTTCCCAAATTAATTCATCCACCTGCTTATGGGTGCCCACCTTAGGGTGAATCTTTATCGTTGCAATGTCAGATTTCTTGTCAATGTCTCTGATAGTTGCTTCATAGGTGTCCCCATTCTGTAGCTGCACTTTCAGTTGTTGTCTCCCTGATATAGCATTGGTGCTTGACACCACGTGGGCATTGGTCACAATTAAACCAGAATCAGACATAATGAAGCCAGATCCACTGGAGAGGGGGACGTTTCGGCCAAAGAGAGGGTGCCTGTATAGGAAGCAAGTAATCAGGGCTCATGAGAGAAGCATAACTTAAGGAGATCACATCAGAAATCATTCACCACCTTTCACCCTGAGAAGTAAAGCATCTGATGGCCAGAGCTACAGGCCTTGTAAACATTTAATTAAAAAAAAATGGACAAAGAAAGGATGCTCTACTGAATATCATGACTGCTATTAGTCAGTCAGGCGGGTTTACAGACAACCCACAGGGTTTTCAATTCCCTCTTTCCAGGCTTCCTTGCAAAGAGGCTAGCTGACAAAAGGGAAAAGAGGAGGAGCCCATGTGACCTCATCAATTGCTGCTTCTACACAGGAAGCAAATGATGTCAGGAAATAGCAAAGCTGATAAATAGATTGATCATCTAATGGGAAAAGGGGAAGACAACACAACCTTGCAGCTGGACAGAGGAGTAAAGAGGTGACATCTCAGGGAATCAGGAAGCCCAAGTATTGACAGCCAGGAAAAAGGAAACTGAAAAACTGGGAATGTGAAAGAAAGGGAATTGAAATCCACTAACAATGGATAAAAGTTGGTAGGGAACAACATTTGCTGCAATAGAGACAGAAGACTTCATAAACTGTTTAAAGTATTATGACTTTACTTTATGACCTTCCATTTGTTAGGGGAAGAAAAAGTGCCTGGGCAGCAGAAGAACAGAAAGGGTCCACAAAGTCTTCTTTCTTCCAAGTTGTGGTCCTTATTAGGAAATGGTTTGAAAGTTCTGGGCTATTCAGCAGGAAAGAACTGGAGCCAATCCCAGGCAGAAGGCAGCATCACAATTAGTGCCCAGCAGGCTGCTGGACAAACATTTACTTATAGGGAAAGAACAAACAACCCAAGCAACATATGCAGAGAACTTAAACATCCTCTGCTATAACATCCTCTCCAAAATGCAGTTACCATGTGCACAAAGCAAGGGCTTTAAAGAGCCTACAGAAATTTCCCCATCTATTCTTCAGACTAAGCAAAATTAGAGTACTCCAAGCAGAAAGGCATTAGTGTTGTGGAGTAAATATACTATTGGGAGTAATCTGTTCTGACAGCAGGTTGATTTGAGCCCTCATGGTTAAACCTGCCTCCTAGGTGGTTTGGAGCACTTCAGTGTTAAACTTGCTTCAGCACAGTGAGTATCAGCATGTCTTGGTCAGCAATTCAGTTCCTTTCTTTCCCATCAGAACTCATTTCTGTTTAGATAGCTTACACCTGGCCAAAACACTCCGTTCCAATGCTCTCCGTGCCAAGATGAAATCACCTCACACTGAAAGAAGAATGAGCAACAAGCAGCTACGTTTTGCCAGCTTAACTTCTGGATTTCTGTTGAATGTTGGACCATGTTTATTATCTCAGTTAAAAAAAAATAACACAACACCTTTTAGTGAAGGCTGAAAAGAGCTCCAAAGATGAGCCAGACTTATTTTATGGCAGCCAGTACGTAAAGTGCTGCGCAGAGCGTTAAGCCAAACAAAACTCGTCCACTGAAGAGGAACAAAACATACCAATGAGGGCTTCTCTGGGTTAAAGGAGCTTGCTCTGAAACAGTATTTGGGGAACAAATTCCAAATTAAAATGACTGCACTGGAGATTCTTTGTCAAACAATGCAATTAAAATCCAGAGAACTGCAGGTGTTACCTGAGGAAAAGTTCAATGTGTACAACTGCCGGCGCAATCTTTTCCACCACATCTGCTATGAAGTTGAACTTGTATCTCGGGCTGCTGGACTGTAGGTGACCTATACTAGCAGAAAGAATTGGATATGTTAATAAGACAATACCCACTTTTACCAAGGAGGTGAGATAAATGTGCTTTGAATTGCTTCTCCTGTCAGGATAATTTCCAAACTGATACTGGCAAAGGAATCGAAGTTATTACCATGCTTCAAAATCTATCCAGCTTTTTCCTTGATCCTGGAAAAATTAAACATCAACATCACTTGGCTGTAGGTTCTTTGATTTTCTTGGAAATCTGCAAGTTTCGTGTAAAGAATTTTTCTCAGGTCAACAGCTAACTATTAACCAAAACCCATGGGGCCATAGGATGTCAGGCTGAAGAGACCTCAGGAGGTCTCTCAAAGCCAAGTCAGCTGCAAGGGCAGACCAGGTTGCTCAAAGGCTTTGCAAAACTGGGACTTGCAAACTTCCAGGGATGGAGACTCCCAAAACTTGTCCAGCCAGCTTGTCCCTCTGCTTCACAGTCCTCCATGAGGTATCTAGTCTGAACCTCTCTTGCCAAGATTGATGTCTCAGTTCACACCCATTGTCTCTCACCCTCCTGTTATGAGTTACATAGCCTCATCACTTCCTCACTGTGTACAGGAAGGCTGCTGTTAGGTCCTCCTGAAGCTTTCTCTTCTCCAGGCTAAACAAGCCCAGCTATCTTCTGTGAAAAGAAGCTGAGGGATGTCTACCCCCAGCAACCATCCTCATGACCATCTTCTGAACGCACTCCAGTTGGCCAGTGCCTTTCTTGTCCTGAGGGGTCCGAAACTAGATGCAGCACTCTATATATGGTCTAAAAAGTGCTGACTTACAGAGCTGCAGTATTTTGGAAGTTGTTAGGATTTTCTGAAGCAGGCATATTAGAAACCTGCTGTGAATGGCAACCTTTGCACCTGAAAGGCTTTGCAAATTCACACTGTAGCTGCTGCAAGCAGGTGGATTTGGCAATTGAGTCGATCCTAAGTGTTCCACCAAGAGCCAGGGCAGCACTACACAAAGCATCTCTGAATGCTGAACAGAGTTCTGTGGGATGAAGATCTCAGGAGGGGAAAAAAAAAAAACCCATAGCATCCTGGTTTCTAATGTCACAGCATCCTGGATTCTAACATCACAAGGTACTAACACTGGTCACACCATAATGTCATACTCCTCTGCAGGCCCTAATCCATGGGGACACATCACCATGCTAAGGACATATTACCAGACTCAAAGAGCTCCTTGCTCACAGCCTGATGCTTGAGCAGGAACTATGTGATCTAGGGAAGGGACAAGTAGTAACCAGACACAGCACCAACACGTTGGGCTTTTTTGAAACCCACTGCAAGAGCACACTGCTCACCCAGGAGATGTGATTCTTTCTTTGCCATTTAGTCAGGATGGAAAGGCTCTAACTACAAACTTCTCATCAGAATAAACTCCTCAGAAGTTATGCTTTGCACGGTCATGACTTACTCTGAGTTCAACTCATGCTAAAGGATGAACATCCTCCACGTCAGCATTTGTGTATCAAGTCAACACCTGGTCTTTAAGGGTTCAGGAACTGCCTGTTTCTACATCACATATGAGTAATGAGCCCAAATACAGATTCTGTCTTTACAACAGAAGCAGGCAGGAGGCATCACACACAAAAAGGAAAAAAAACACACAAAGGAGACATTTAAGAGAGTTCTCATGCATTTTGATGTAGTGGAGTTCTTACTTCAAAGATTATCTTCACCAGTCCTTATCTACAGATATTTTACTGAACATTAAACCTTGCAACATGTAAGGGGTTGTGCTGGTTTGAGGCTAATTGGAATATTTTAACAGAGAAAATTATATTATAGGCTGTGAAAGGAAAACAATAGTGATGTCTACTTCACTCATAGGCTTGCTGAGATGTTTAAGACTAAGAATACAAAACATAGATAAGAATATTGTGTATAGATCTGCTTGTATATTGTGCTAAACTGTAAATATAGCTTCATCTCTTAACTTCCAGCTGGCTGAGTCCAGTCTGAGTGATTTTACAAAGCGTGAGGAGTGGGTAATTCCCAAACCAGCACAGGGATGAATATAAAGATTACAAGATTACAGCAATTTGGGATGAATATAAATATTACAGCACAATGGAGTCTAACTTACTCAAAAACCCCCACATCTCACTGATTCATAGAATCATAGAATGGTAAGGTTGGAAGGGACCTCAAGGATCATCCAGTTCCAACCCCCTGCCATAGGCAGGGACACCTCCCACTAGTACAGGTTACTCAAGGCCTCCTCCAACCTGGCCTTGAACACCTCCAGAAATGGAGGGAGCAGCCACAACCTCCCTCAGCCACCTGTGCCAGTGTCTCACCACCCTCACTGCAAACAACTTTCTCCTAACATCCAGTTTCAATCTTCCCTCTGCCAGTTCAAACCCATTGCCCCTTGTCCTGTCATTACAAGACCTTGTCAATAGTCCCTCCCCAGCCTTCCGGTAGGCCTCCTTCAGATCCTGGAAGGCTACTCTAAGGTCTCCTGGAAGCCTTCTCTTCTGCAGGCTGCAGAGCCCCAACTCTCTCAGTCTGTCCTCACAGGAGAGCTGCTCCAGCCCTGATTGAGTCTATCCTTTGAATAAGTTCGTAAGAGAGTGGGGGACAGAATTTTGTAATGGTCCCTACAGTCTCTTAGAAGACTCTGTCAATGAAGCGTTAAAAGGCTGCACAAAGTCAGAAAGTGAAGGCCTTACATTATCACTTCATATAAAAGACCTGAAGCATAGACAGGAACTTCTGGAGTGGAGCCAACACTGGTACCAAGTTAAAAAAAAGTATTGAAGAAACCAGATGAAGACAATTAGGCATTTCTCCATAGGCATTGGTGAGCTCCCTTTCCTGTTCATGGCCATGGGATTTACTTCTGGGGGCAAAAGAAACCATGCTTACATTGAGCAAGCTACATTTATGTGAGATGGTATAAACAGAAGGACAATTTGGCAGGCCCGGACTGAGTCTATTATTTTCAGGGACACTGTCACGCACTCTGACAAATCCCTCTACCCAACTGTGTCACTGCTTAGCTTCAAAGAGACACTGCAAACAGGAATCACAGAGGACAGACAGACGTAAGCACAATTTGCTGTTATTAATTTGTCTTCCTGAGCCACTGAAGATTTCTCTTGCCCTCACTTCACAAGCATCTTGCCTGATGATGCAGTACTGCAGCCCACACACACAGCAGTGTCCACTGATGGGATGGAACATTATCGTCACACTTATCATCTATGAAAGGCAGTTGGCTACACATCTGGTGAGTTAGCATTGAACAAGGCAGGGAAAGTATGGTAAAAGCAGGCCTTCAGTTTGTGGAAACCAGCATAGCTTTATGTGAGGCAGGACAACCAAATCCAGCACTGCACATGGCCAAAAGCAGAGGAAGAAACCTGACAAAGAACTCAGGTTTGCACCACTCCCAACTAGCCCCCAGGGAAGAAACATCACAGGAGTCAATGACTTTCCAGGTCAGATTTGGGGTAGGTAGAGAAAAGAAGTCTCAAAAAAGCAGTGGATGGATGTAAATATGGAGAGAGTCAGGGAAAACAAAATGCAGCAATAGAGAGAGCAGACTAAAACTGAAGCACATCTTGTCCTCCTTCCATACCATACTGAAAGCATTCCTTAGTCTGAGCACCAGTCCAGGACCTCTGTACTGGGGTCACAGGGCAAGAATACTCAGATGTGAACAAATCCAAATCTGCACTACATATTAAAGGAAAAGTTGAAACCAAGAAGCATCAGAAGTAACAGACCTGCAGGAAAGGTGCAGCTGAAGATCTCCTGATGAGAGGTGAGCTGCTCTTTCTGTTGTCTGGTGGGAACTCATTTCTGATGACAGGACATTGACTGACAAAGCTGAGATGCCTCCATAGAAACTGATCTCCCTTGAATCATCTCCTGCAAGCTAGGAGTGACGTGAAGCTTTAACCATTTTATGACATGCCAGGAACTCGAGTTGTGGACTTGTAACTGCAAGCTAACATTTACTCTCAGACTGTTTAAGGGAACTGAAATATTGATTACTGGTAATTAATATTATGCACTAAAACAGTAAGTGCTGGTTTTCATCAGAAGTTCTCAATATCCTTTAAAAAGCAAGAATTGCAGCTTGATAAACTGAAGAGGGAAGCAACAGCCAATATGGTGCAAGTTGCATAAGGTGACCCTGGAACCAGGTGGTGTAACTAGTAGCAGAATCAGGGCTTTATGTCAGACCTTTCATCTACCCTTTAGTTTGCTTTAGTTGGCAGACACTAGCTGCTGCTGCTGTCATTTGCAAAACACTAAAAATGTGTCTTCTTCCCTCCTCGTCTCCCCAACCTCTTCTTGCTGCCTTGAAGAGCTCCACGCAGCTCTTGGACCTCTGCTGGCCTGTGGAAGCAAGAGCTCCGAGTTTCCAGCAGCTTTGTGGGTTGTGACCTATTGACCTACTGAGATTTGCCACACATTTTCTCAAAGGTCTCTCAAACCAATCCAGGATTTTCCATGTTACTACTGTATGTGCAATATCATCTCACACTAAACAAAGCTCATTTATCTTGGCAAAAAGCTGCAATTTAAATCCAATTAACTACCTCTTGTATAACCAAGATGTCAAAGGTGCTGCAATCAGGCTGTACTTCAAGCAAACCCAGATTTACACTGCATGAGTCTTTAGCTGCCTTCACATTTCAAAAGCACCAGATTTTCCCCAATTTTCTCCACAACCACAAATCAAGCAGCTTTTCAGCAGATCTGAACTCTCTCTCTACCATCTGAACTAAGTGATTAGATCTTCAGAAGCTCTCCAGATCCTCTCACAGAACACTCAAAATCCAGATTTGGATATAGATGCACTAACTGAAGTTAGTGTTTATTTTGTTCTATAAAATGTGATCTTACATTTCCAGCTCTATGGGCTCCAACTACATTGGATTTACAGGGCCAAAGATAAGTGCCTGTCAGGTAGGAATATTCTTACTGACAGTTTGAGGCTTTTCTTGGACAGCAGTGTCACCTACAGCTCTTGAGTTCATCTAACAGTAGGTTTATCTACTTTCTTGCAGAAACAGACCTGCTCCAGTCTCATTAACCCTGCTTCAAATCAGGAATTCCAATTAATTTGGAGAATTAATCTACTATGAACAGACAAAATAAATAATCAGCAGAAATAAACTGTCATAATCCCACTGTAGAAAAGAAAGCCAGACCCATTTATATTTCCAAAAGACTGCAATTTTCTGAGTATCTGCCAAGTTACTCCCTACAGAATTAAATCAAATCAAATCACATTCAATGCTTTCTTAAAAACAAACCATTGTGTCAAAATCCACAATTTTGTATTCATTAAGAACCTGTGAGCTTGGGAAACTCATTTTTTAAGGCTGTTCCCCCCCCCCTCATCCCCCTTTTAAAACCAGCTTCAGAAAAGATGGGTGTTCAGCAAAATTATTATGTCTAAGGGAAGACTGCAACCTGGCAGATCTGATCACCAGGGATAAACACTGTCCCCGCTGTGCTTTCATGGAAAGAAATGAAAGACAAATAAAGATTATAATGTCTCTGCTTAAAAAACAGAAACATCTGCTGGAAACGTAGGTTCATGGGCAGCTTTTCTGATGAATTCAGCATTAAGATCAAGTTGCATAGCTGTGCACTGACCATAAAGCCTCGGTGAGTTTAATGCCACATTATGGTTCAGGCAACTTGTTTATACAATGGATGTCTACCGTGCACAGATGAGAACAAGCTGGTGAACCAGCACCAAAGGGGCTCTCTTGTGCAGTGCAGCAGTCACACGGCCAGGCACACTGGCACAAGCATTCCAGCACAGACACATCACTGCCTTCAGATGCTTGTCACTCCTCCTTCCCAAGTGACTCTCATAGAGAGACCCAATGAGAACATCTTTCCAGGTAGCCAGCCTGGGATGTGCTATGCTCTGATACCCAACGCTGTAAAACATCCAGCCTCACCTGCAGGGGCTCAAAACAAACTCAGATACAAGGAAAACAATCAGTAAAGGAATGTGACTAGAGTTTGTGTTTCCAGCCAGTACCTTGCAGTGCATTTCCCTAAATACAGCTGGAGGCAGCTGCAAGGTTTGGATGACACTACAGGAGCATCCACACAAGCAACTGGAAATGAACAGGAGTAGTGGTTTCCAAAACTACATGTTCTGAAATTGGCCTAAGTCACTATGCAAGGCTACATATTATCTGAGACTGTTTTAATGCATGTATGGTTAAGTGACACAACTAGCTTGCCTTTCACTCTCGAGTCATCTAAGGCCAGATTGCTTTCAAGAATAGGGGACAGAGTAATTTTAAACTCTTAACTTTCTTTTAAACCTCTCATTACAGCCATTGCATGTCATTGTCTAAAAAAACAACAAAACACCAAAAAAACCCATCCTTGAGTTCTATTCCTGGCTCAACCACCAACTCAGTCTGATCTTGAGCAAGCCATTTGGTTTCTTTGAGCTTCAGTTTGTCCAGCTGTAGAACTGAATAAAAAACACAAAACTTAACAGAGAAATGGATGCTTCGACTAAGCTGAGGTTTTGTGGGACAAGAAAAATAAAGTCAAATAAAGCAAACACTAAAATAGTCACCTGGAAAACAAAAATGTTACTTCCACTTCATGGCTCCAAATTTCTAAGCCTATTAACAGTAGATTCAGGAGGATTCCTTAAAGAAAATGTCATATATACCAAAGCCTAAGCACCCAGTAAGCCCTCTGCTGCAGGCTAGCTCACACTCTTACTATTTCATGTGGATCAGCTCCAACCAAGTATTAGGAGTACTAGAGCTAACGGATGCTGATGTGAAAAGGAACAGGCAAACAGCAACTCACAGCTACTAAACACTGATCATTTGCTGCTCCAGGCTGGC
The DNA here is from genome assembly GCA_013399775.1 of Semnornis frantzii. NCBI lineage: Eukaryota > Metazoa > Chordata > Aves > Piciformes > Ramphastidae > Semnornis > Semnornis frantzii. The sequence continues at coordinate 9,839 of VWYK01051852.1, read as the reverse complement.
ATCCTGAGCTGTTATTGGCTTCGACAAGGCACTCCTAAAGGCACTCCCTTGAGCTCCTCCCTCTCTGTACCACAGTTTACTTCTTCTCAAAAGTAGGATATATGAAAAGTCCCCAAGTCAAAGAGAGGCCACAACAGTAGCTCTTCTTCCTCTCCCAATAATTTTGTCGAGCTTGCTATCTATGACAATGCTATGATAATGGAGTGGTTAGTGGTTCACCTGACTTAATGGAAACACTAATGCATGGTTTAAAGCTCTGTGATGCATATGAATTTTCTTTCCAGGAATACAGTAAGAAAGGGAGCTGAAGCAACCCCTTAAAATGAACTATCAGTGCGTATGTGAAAAAGTTTTAGCAGTGTGACACTTCCATGAAGTGATCCACTTTAATAATAGTTTTAAAAACTTCTAACTTCGATGATTACTAAACTGTCAGAAGTAAAACCTTCCAGCCTGAAGTTGCCACAGCATATCACAGTATCCGAGCATAGGTCCTAGTATGCTACTGCAAACAGAAGATTGTGCACTCAGGTGCATTTGCCTCCTGCTCACTGGAGCATTGCAGCAGCATGCAGCACATCGAGTGTCCACAGCCATGCCACCAAGGTGCCCACAGCCATGCCACCACGGTGCTCAAAGCCGTGCCACCACAGTGAAACCTTCCCAAACCACACCATCAGGCCTCTAGACCACACCGATGTTCAAGGAGGATTTCTGCCGTTCAGAAAGGACCTGCGCACCACCCCCACGTCGCAGCGATCGCTGGCAGCTAGGTGAGGTGGTTCTGACCTTGCAGCCTCTCGCCACCCCTAGAACCTCCCAGACTTCCCAGGTCACACGGAATCAATGAATGGGAAGTTAGTTTGGAAGGGACATCAGAAGATCACCTAGTCCAACTCTCCTGATAGCGCAGGAGCATCATTTTTCTTGGGGTGGAAAGCAGCCCGTCCCTCTGTAGCGCACCCATTGCCCTCTGCCCCCCCGGGCGGGCCCTGCCGTGTTCCTACCCGATTCACAGGCTCCCTTCTGGACCTGGGCGACGGCGGGCAGGCCGTGCTGCAGCGCCTTGCGGCTCACTGCCTTCAGCTGGCAGATGTTGTCGTAGGTCCGGCCGTCGCTGCCGCACACCTGGGCGCTGAGTTTGCACTGGCAGACCCCCTTTGCGAAGCGCTTGCCCATGGGGTAGCGGCAGTCGAGGCTGTCCCCGCAAGGCGGGTCCTCCTTGCGGCCGCAGGAGTCCCCCTCGCCCGCCGCGCAGATGAGGCAGCAGTTGCAGTGGTCGGGGACGTAGCCGCTGGGGCAGCTGGGGCTGGGGCACTTGGAGACATCGCAGCGCGTCGGGCACTTGGCTCGGGCCGCTAGGATGTCCGCGGCGCCCGGGGTGCAGCTGAGAGAGAGCAGCAGCAAGGGGCTCAGCAGTGACAGCCGCATCCTCGGCGGGCTCCTGGCGGGGACAGCAGACGAGAAGAGGTGCGAGCCCGCCCGGCCCGAGGGCAGGACGCGAGGAAGGTGCAATCGCGGTGCGGCGAGGGAAGGGAAAGTGGAGCTTTATGCACACACGGGCGGGGGAGTGTCTTCAGCCCCGCGCAGAGCTTCCGCGGGCGCAGCTGGAAGGAGCAGAAGATGGAAGGAAGGAGGCTGCAGTACAAAGCCGCAGAGTCGAGGCCAGCTCGGTCCGTCCAAAGCGCGGCAGCTCGGCTGCTCCTCAGGACCAGCTCGCAGGACTGAGGCGCCGAGCCATGGCCAAGCTGCCGCGCAAAGTGAGNTTCTGGTAGACGTTCAAAGCACAGGGGTTGGAGAGGCTGGGCTGGAAACTGCCTTTCCTCTCATTATTGTGATATTACTTCTTGTGCATAGCAAGCTCGTGGAGACCATGCACTCACTGGAAAAACTGTGATACAAAAGAAAAATCAACATATATGTGAGAGAACTCAATAGCAGGGTGAAATCTTCTGTGGAGATTGCAGGCACATCCAGGTCCAACCCCTGCCTCACACCAGTGTCTCAGCAGCTTGTTTCATGGTCGTGCTTGTGCAGTATTGAGTGATGATGCCAGCTGTGCTCAGGTTCTTGAATTACAGCTCAATGGTGGCCCAAAGGGAACACACTGTGCCCGCAGGGATGGTTGGCTTGCTGCTAGACCAAAGAGCAGAGGGCTGGAGGCTGAGAGTGAGAAAGAAAACAAGTGGTTTCCTAAGTCTGTGTTTGTGGGACTGCCTTGGAGATTGTGGCTTAGCATGTCTGTTGTGGTGTGCTTCCCTCCAAATGTCACATGCTGGCATATTGGCCCACGTGGAATAGAAGCTGAAAGCAGACAGGTTGTGAGGGTGGTGAGGCACTGGCACAGATTGCCCAGGGGGATTGTGGATGCTCCCTCCCTGGAGATGTTCAAGGCCAGGCTGGACAAGGCTTTGAGTGACCTGTGCTAGTGGGAGTTGTTCCTGCCTATGGCAGGGGGTTGGAACTAGATGATCTTTGAGGTCCCTTCCAACCCTACCATTCTATGATTCTATATAACCAGTTGTGGGCTTAAAAGAATGCAAATACATATAAAAATGCGAGCATCTAAGTGAAGAGAGTATCTGTGACCTCTGTGAGCGCAGGGAGCAGAAAGCCAGTGGGTAGTTTTTTCTCCCTCGTGCTTGTCTTCCGTGTTACCCTCCTTAAAGCCATTTATCCCCAGTGTCACCGAAGGGTAATCAAGGTTGGACCCCTGTTGTGACATAAATGCAATGACACTTGGACATTGAATCCCTTTTTCAAGGTGATTCATCCACAGCATCGCAGTAAGCTGTACAAGACACTTTCCAAGAGCCATAGGGGATCTGCTGGGCTCCCCGCCCTTACTTCAGCAAAAGGTTTGGTAGCTTCTATATAACAGTAATTCAAAGTGCTGCCAAAACCTTAATCATTGAGTTTTGGGTTGTTTTTTTTTTTTCAATCTGCTATTGATCACAAAGTATTTGGTAGCATGATCAGGTAGAGCAGAGCAGGATCTGTTGAGCTCTATTAACTACCCGCTTGCACTGCCTTAGGAAAATACAAAGCAAATCTTGTCCGTGTGTGCATCTTTATCAACCAAACACATCTACTTGGAGGTAATGCCCAGTCACAACTTTCAAACTAATTAATCTAGGTTGAGCTGGCTTCCAGAAGAGTTAAGCTGACTTCAGGAGAAAGACCTTTGACATAGCTCACCCGGAGATTATACCAACCTTGGCAGGTTTAGCTGCTGCATATGACACTTGCAGCCTTGACTTCTGCCTGCAATTCCCCCTTCCCTCTTATTCACACAAGGGATAAAACTTACGAAATTCCACAGATACCTTGGGCTTTCTCCTGATGGAATCCTATGAACCAGATTTGAGCAGGTGAAATTTTCTAACTAGCTGCATCTGGCTATAAGAAAGAAGAAACTGGGATGCTGACCTCTTGCATAGAGTAGGCGGCATTCAGAATCCCCCACTACGGTTAGTGATTTGTTGTTCCCTCTCTTACAGGGGCAAAGTTGGTCCAAGGCTGGATCTTCCTAACAGCTGCAGTCTCACTTAGATAAAAGTTTTCTGGTGAGAAAACTTGCTGTAGAGCACATCTTGCCCTTTGTGAAAACAGTAAGATTTACTGAACAACTTTATTTAAAGAGTAATAAATAAAATATGAACAGTATCAGTGTTGTGGTAATAATTCTGTCCTTTAGGGAATGAGGGAACTAATAAAAATTAAAAGCATTAGGTCTGAAACATGGATCAGAAAGAAACAAGAGCTTTGTGTGTAGGTAACATCAATATTTTCATTATTTATGACGACATAAGGAAGAAGCTGCAGAAAACATTTCAAACTACAAACAGGAATCTGTGCAGCAGGAGTTACTGCTGTAACTTTCTCAACTCTATTGGTATTCCTATTAGTGACCCAGTTCTGCAGTCACACTTGGAGACTTCAAACAAGATACTGGAAAACAGGGTAAATATGGACAAATAAATACAGCAGCCTTGCCTGGAGAGTTTGCAGTCTAGTACAAGTGTAAAGAATTTTGGCAGCGTCTTTCATAATTCATCAGTCAGCATCTCATTAATTTAGGGTAAAAAAAAAAATAAATCTGAAAGGTATTTTCTGCTGACTGTTGTTTCATAGCCAAAATAAACCAGATTACTTAACTTCTCTCAGATAAGCTTATCTGTAGTATTGCCACTGTTAGGACTGGGTATTGACTATATTCTGAGGGGTATTGATCAGGCTTCTCTCTGGTATAGGAAATAAGAACTGTAAGGGATACCTCAGTCTCTGCAACCAATTGGTTTGTTTGTTTTAAAATTCATTATTAGAAACAAAAAACAACAAACAAACAAAAAAAGTGATGTAGATAGCAAGGCTAGCAATGGCTCACTGCTTCTTGGTGAGCACTTTTCACTAGAATTTGAATTCACTCCGAATTCAAATGTGGCACTGAAAGCTGTGTAAATTATAACTCATTTGGTGAAGGTTCTGCATTGCTTGGAAAAATGACCGTTTTTATGGGTTCTGAATCACCTCTGTCTGCTGGAAATGATGCTTCCTGCATAGCTGGAAGGGAGGTGCCTCAAGACAAATCCAAAGCAATACAGGAAATGTTCCTAGTGACTCAGTGGGTATCTGTCTTCTCCCTTGAGGGACAAACTGTGATTATATGCAAGTCCCAAAGGACAGTGAGGCCATGTAGTTACCATGCCCTTAGGAGACTATCAGGAGCTAGCTCCAAAATTCATCTACTGCATTCTAAACCCTTCTCTTTGTCACAATAGGGAAAAAACCCTTTGTTGTCTTTTTATGAATTGAATTGTCCTGCTGTGCTTGTTCCCATCTCGTGGTGGACATGCCGAGCAGGTTTCTGGGCTCTGGCAGTTCGTCCTTCTGCCTGGCTGTGTGTCACTGAAGCCATGGATGCTGGTCTCTGCTGTGCTGTGTAGTGCACATAGCCATGGCAGAGAAGCAGGGTGGCACATGGTGCTGCACAATTAATAGTGAAATGATGCCTTAGTGCTGCACTGGGAATCTGTATGCTGCTGCAGAAGGAAGTGCCATTTGGATGCTACCTAACTCTAAATGTATGACCCCATAACCATTACAATTCAGGCTTTGGGGAAGAGGAGCCTGAGGGCTGCCCTCATTTATATTTATCAATTTGTGAAGGACAGTGTCAGGAGGACGGAGCCAGGCTCTGCTCAGTGATGTCCAGTGACAGGACAAGGGCCAATGGGAGCAAGCTGCAGCAGAGGAGCTCCCACGGGAACATATGGAGAAACTTTTTCACTGTGAAGGTGGCAGAACAGGCTGCCCAGAGAGGTTGTGGAGTATCTCTCACTGGAGACATTCAAGGCCCACCTGGATGCATTCCTATGTGACCAACTCTAGGTGATCCTGCTCTGGCAGGAGGGTTGGACTGGATGATCTTTTAAGGTCCCTTCCAACCACTGACATTCTGTGAGTAATTACCTGACTATAATATTTTCCACTCTGTCTTACCCTATATCCAAACTGGGTAACTATGTATCAGCTGATTTTAAAAAATAAATTTTAATGACAAAATATTCCAACTCACACTGCTTTGAATCCTATTATTCTTGTTCATCTCTGAAGATTTATGTCTTATGATTGTCTCTGGAGTGAATTTCTAAGTAAATCAAATTTCTTGTTATTGTTTCTTTAGTATGGTTACAGTTCAGAAACATTCACCTCTGTTACAATAGAAAACCGGTTAAAGACCACTCTGACCTTGCCATTGAGGTCCCCAAATTAGGAGCACACATTTAACATTCATCCTCAGGTCCTCATAGGAGGATTTTGAAACGAGATCCAGAGCACACTTTAAACTGCAGTAACAAACACTGTTTATTTATCATGTTGTCTGCATCTCGTTTCCTAACCTAAACAGCCAAAGTCTGTTTGCACTCCTGAGATTGCAAGTCTCAAAAGCTGATCCAAGAGAACATCTGTGAGTTTGTTTTCAGAACTGGACACTGCAGAAGAAAGCAGAGGTAGGAGGAGAAATAAGACTTTCAGAAATGTACCAGTTCAAAGAAAGCAACAGCTTCCTCAACTGTGCTCGTAAGCCAGACAAGCTGTGCCTCAGAAACACACTTTGGAGAGCAATTTCTTCTTTCCCCCATCCCCTAACAGCAAGTGAAAAGCAGAGCTCATTTTAATTTCTCTGTCTTCTGCTCAAAGCGATGCCAATAGATAATTTTTGGAAGCGTGAATGAGTTTAAAGCTGTATTCAAGAAACATTCTCAAAGTACATTGCAAGCAAAAGAAAAAAAAAAAAAGAAAATGTTTCCTGCCTTCTAGCATGATACACAGCTACTCTGAACCCATTGCATTAGGGAAAAAGGGAAACAGCACACCCCAAAACCACTGAAGATTCTCCCCCTTGCTGAAATGCACAGAACCTCTGTATGTTTTACAAAAAATCCAAACAAACCCTCCCTCACATTGCCACCTTCCTCACTGCTCACAAGGTCTCAGTGAAAATCCTCTGCCTAGGTTTGCATTTGCTGCTTCAGAAAAGATATGGGTCAGCTGGAGAGAATCCACAAGATGTAAAATCATGAGAGGTTTAGAAATATGCCTTAAATTTAAGCTTGAAAGATCTGGATTTGTTTAGTCTAAAACAACAGAAGACAGAAAAGGGACAAGATAAGAGGATTCAAATATGTGAAAGGTTGCTGAAAGAAGAGGGTTACAAGCTGTTCTCCATGTTGGCTGGGAGAACTCGAGAAGAAGAAGATTCAAAATACTGCTAGAGAGCTTTGGAACTGATACTGTGAAAATATTTCTAAATATAACAGGACTGAGCAAAGAGAGCAAAGTGCTGGAACTGAGTTTCATGGAGAGGATGTGGAATATCTTTGCTTTCTAAGGCCTTTTTTTTAAAAAGAAAATGCACATAGCTGTTCAGAAATTACTGCAAAAAGAACTGAGCTGACCTGGGTAGGTACAATCCTTTCTGATTTTGTGACCATAATACAGGCAATCTACCTGATTGAGCAGTAGGAAGCTCACTCAGAATTTCAAGAGAAAAGAAAGACAGGGATCAGAATCAGAGATTAAGAAGGCTGCAGATAAGGCTATTGCAGGTTAATCGTTTCAGCAGTGTGATAAAACCACAAAGCAAAAGCCAAAGAGAAACACAGTGAAAGTGAAAAAAGGTTGTGCAGCTGGAGTCTGAGGTCTAGGGATGATCAGAGGATAAAGTGCTGAGGGTGGGGAGATGGAAGAGGAGTCTACAACATATGGCAGGGTAAAGAGAAACATCTCCTCTAGGTGTGTGTATTGTGTCCTGGAAAGATTGGCAAGATTAGAGCATCTTGCCAAGAGGAGGGTGTAGTGTGAGTAAAGGAATACCAAGGGTGTTGTACTCAACTCTAATCAGCAAGTAAGAAAAGCCTTGTGGTAGGTGAGTTCCACGTGTTAATGCAGCCTGCTGTCCTTGTGCTGTCATTACTGATGTCATTAGGAGGTACTCAGGAGATAACCAGGGGTATTACCTCAACAGTCACCTCAACCCTTTCATGTCTTCCATCTCTTTCCTAATTTTTCTCTTGTTGGTACCATCCCCTACTCTGTGACTTTTTTTTCCCCCTTGCTGGCAGAGTGACAAGGTTCGGGGGCCTGCAGATTTTATGAATCTTTTTATGGTGTCCTGGCATTATAGAAGGGTGGTGTGGGTGTCACTGGATGGATGTCAGCCAACCTTTCCCTGGGAGGGTCAGCCCAGAGGGTGCCAAGAGGGATGAGGATTGGAAGGCTGAAACGGAATCGTAGAATAGCAGAAATATAAAATTAATCCTAGAAACGGGAGCGAAAAGTTTAAATTCATGAAGGAAGCTTTATTCTGCTTAATCCATGAAAAGACAAATTGTTCCTTTTCACTTGGAAACACTTAGGGGATTTACTCTAAAAATGGTGCCTGCCTGGGGTACATGATGCTTTTCTCATCAAATTTATCTAATTAAATGACCAGTCCAAAGAAGACTGCGGAAGAAAAGTGGGTTTAGGATTCTCGCCAGCCTCCAGTTTTCAAACTCCTGAGCCTTTTTCTAATGATGAATTATAAAACTAATGATCTCTATTTTCTTTCTTTATATGGTCTTCTTTTTATAAGTCTAGGAGTTGTGTTGTTGAGCTTCCCTCCATGGAATGAGAGCTAGAAAATAGTTTTATTATGGAGCAGAGGCTCTCCAATTACTGCAATAAGTGTTTTAAGGAAAGCACTGTCAAAAAGGAAAACATTGTCAAAATTTCCCATAAGATTAAAAGAACCTTTGGTTTAAGTTAGAGGTCTGGAAGTTGAAGGTAAGTAGAACTTCTTGTGAGGAAAGAAAAACACAACATAAAGAAAAGTGGAAAGAAAAAGACAGCATGAGCACAATGAGGATTATAACACTGCCTGAATATATATAATCATAGAATTGTCAGAGCTGGAAGGGACCACAAGAATTTATCTAGTTCCAGACACTTCACACTTGGTCAGGTTGCTCAGACCCACATCCAGCCTGACCTTAAAGACCTCCAGGAATGTGGCTTCCACCACCTCCCTGGGCAACCTGTTCTCGTGTCTCACCACCCTCATGGTGAAGAACTTCTTCCTAACATCCAATCTGAATCTAACCACTGCTAGTTTTTCTCCATTTCCTCTAGTCCTATCACTGCCTGACACCCTAGGATGTCCCTCCCCAGCTTTCTTGTAGCTTCTTCTTCAAGCAGGCCACAATTAAGTCTCCTTGGGGCCTTCTCATCTTCAGACTGAACAGCCCTAGCTGTGGCAAGGCTGAGTGATGGCAGGAGAAATGAGCTAGTAGAACTCAAAAGCTAGGGTAGGGAAGTTGATCATATGAGTGAAGCCATCAATTGGAGAAGCAATGGATCAGCTGTGTAGAAGATAGGCAGGTAAGTGTGATCTGCCAGCATCAGTCCAAAGGGCCAGTGTCCTCTCACTTATGCTAGCTTAAATCAGATCCTTGGAGAACAGCAGAGCTAGTCTGAACTGCCACTTATGCTAGAAGGAGCTGCTGATTTGGAAGNAGAGCTGCTGCAGCCCTCTGAGCATCTTCATGGCCTCCTCTGGACCTGCTCCAACAGTTCAACGTCCTTTCGCCCATCCTTCCACCACTACTACATTTTAAACTGGAGCTCTCCACCTAACTCTGTGACTCAGGCTAACTTTGAGCGAGAGGGCCAGGACGCAAAGATGCTTGTGAGAACTTCTCACCCAGGCTATGGGCATTTTCATCAGCTTCGCCCTTGGCCAAGACAGGTGCTGCTGTTAGACCAAGCTGTTTGCCATAGAGGTTTTATTTGCTTACCCTGGCACGTTCTGTATGATGTCAGCACATAAAGAATGCTGCTGCAGATAAAGCGAATGGCAAATGATTTCACGAGCCTGTTTGTGACAGATGTGTGCAGTGTGAAGGAACGCTGGAGCTCAAGCTGCACTGCTCGTCAGGACTGTGCTATTCCAGCTCATTAATCACATCTCTCTGGTTTGGCTCCACGGATTATTATCTGTGAAACCTCCCTAGCAGCCATGGCAAGGCCTTCTGCTTGCCACCCTGCCACAGGAATGCCTCTTGGAATTCTGTGTGCCACTATGGAAGTCACAGCGAAAGGCAGATGGATGTTGTGCCTCCTTCATGCCTGCCTCACACCCCTCTGGCATGCAGGGCCAAGTGCTGCCTTGTATATGAAATCTCCCACAGTTTTTCATGATGAAAAAAGTTGTTTCATCAGTATTGTCACCAAATTCTTTTTAGCAATGTGCTTTAACCAAACAGGTTTAAACTGTCATGGGGCTGGTTCTTCTT
>VWYK01051843.1:19672-36090 GCA_013399775.1 Semnornis frantzii | reverse complement strand
AGCCTCAAACCAGCACAAAGGTGTAACTTACACAGTTGAAACAAATAGTTTGACCTCCTGCCCCCTCTCAAGCTACCTCAGCACTGTCTCTGCAGCAGCAGGGGTGGGTGCCAAACACCCTCACCAAGAAGATTGCAGGTTGCCTTGGCATAGCCAGATGTACATGGCACATATCAAATGAGAAGAATCATTTTTGGTTTTAAAAAATATTTTCCTATGTGAGCAATTTAATGCACTTGGGGCATTCTGAATAAAACCAGTGATACAAGTGAAGTACTGGATTTAGGCACCTGTTACAGAGACAGACAGAGGAAAAGCAGGGTTGAGGGTACTGTTGGAGCTTACTGCTTCCTTTGAACCCACAAAGACATTCAGTCATTGAGGATGTGGCCTCAAATCCTTCCAAAGACACCCATGTGCTACCTCAGCATAGCTCTCGTCCTTTCAGCCTGTGCACAGGAGGAGCATTGTAAGATAAGCAAAAGCATGTCCTCAGCAAGCAGCTGCTCTAGCCAAGCACGTCCTGCTAGCCCACCAGAGCATGTTGTTGAGCTCAGTGAGAAATCACAGCTCTGTATATGTTTTTCCACCAGATCTAAGGGAAGAAGAGGCACAACAAAACATATAGGAACTCTTCGCTGCAGCAGGATGTTGGCAAGGACATCCTCTACCTACTTTTTAACCCAGCCCCTGACAACCTACTCTCAGGAATCATTTACACTACAATGCAACACCCGAGAGCTTATGTCCCACTTTGGGACATAAATGCATGACAACTTTCCTGAGAAATTACAAAACCCACACTGCAAACTGTCAGAAAATAGAGGCTGTGATACTTTTGATTAACAAATAATTGGGAATGATGAAGAATACTCAGAATGAAAAAATCTTTTGGATTTTGTTCTGATAAAAGATAAAGACAATAATGACTCTAATGAGGTAGAAACATGTAGGAAGTAACTGACATAGGCTCCGAATAGATCAACAGAATGTAAGACAGATCGTATGCTCTGCTAGAATAGAAACATCTTTAAAGGACAAATGGTTCATGAATAACTGGTTAAGTGGGGTACATCATGTGCAGGTACAGAAGTACAGGACACTGCTGCTATCAGCAACTGCCTGGGGAGAGATTGCAGCCCAGAACCATCATCTGTACATGGAAAAAAAAAATATAGCAAAGTTGGAGGTAGCAGAATTCTGTTGGAGTCTCTGAATGTATTAAAATAGAAAATGCTGTATTCCACGAACTTTTCATATTCATAGAACTAATCTTTCCATTAATCTGGACTTGATACAGTAACAGTTTCCATAACATGAATAGCTGTCCTTCTGATGCAATATACAGCACAAGAAATAAAAGATTCAGCCTTAAAGTGGAAGTAGCTAAAAACAAGGGACAAATTTTAGAGAAGACTACGTAGGAACCATATGATGGCAAAAAGAAAATTAGCAGTGATGGAGTGGAAAGCAGTCAGATCAAAAGTAACCAATGTCTATAGCTCATCTTTAAAGAGAAGAGATTGCATCAGAATTTACAGTATGAATGGACCATTTCTGTTTCAAGCCATCCAGATACCACCACTAGGAAATTAAGCTTTTCATATCCTCCCACTAGGAAGTAGACAGACCACCTATTTTGGATGTGTTTCATTTTTTCAAATGATCTACACAAAGATTTCATAATCATTGCTTAAAGCAAACATGAAATCCTGGGCATGAAGCGATGGTGAATCCTACACACTGTATCACAGAGATGGGAGACAGAAATGGGGTAGATTGACATGGCTGTACTGTGTTTGCTGTCTGCGGACCCATGCCAGATGCAACACAGCCTTGTGGGCTGCCACAGTGCAAGTTCTCTGAGAAGCAAGGGAGACTGGGAGACCTAAAATCTGCAGCTACTTCAGGCTGAGGCATAGAACCATAGAACTGTTTCGGTTGGAAAAGACCTCTGTGATGGAGCCCAATTGTCAACATTAACACCATCATGACTATTAATCATATCCCCAAGTGCCATGCCTACACCTTTTTGAACACCTCCAGGGCCAATAACTCCACCACCTCCCTGAGCAGCCTATTCCAATGCCTCACCACTCTTTCAGTAAAGCTATTTTTCCTAATGGCCAACCTAAACCTTCCCCNAGAGACCAATACCTGCCTCACTACTACTTCTTTCAGCTAGTAGTAGAGAGCAGTAAGGTCTCCCCCCCCTCAGCCACCTCTTCTCCAAACTGAACCACCCCAGTTCCCTCAGCTGCTCCTCCCAAGTCTCATTCTCTAGACCCTTCATCATGCATCTCTGCAGGCTTCTTTGACCATACTGATCCAGTGTTCATATGGCTACTGCCACATGTAGCTCACACATATGAAGCATTGCAAGTACCAGAGTCTGCATATCTGAATTCCTGAATCCTTGAGATGAGATTCAGCAACACAGTCATGGGTGTCAAATGCCATTTTTAGATATCTTAATGCACCTGAGACATATGCACAGCATTGAAGACATCTATGGACAAAAAAGCCTTGAGGGCATCCCCTGGGATCTTGAAGACAGTAGCAGGAACTTACAGTCACATAAGTGAATCCCCCTCCTTGCATCTTCCTTATGCATTCACCTATCTTATTTGTAATAGGAATCTTTTGTTAAAAAAACAAAAACAAACAAACAAAACCCCCAACACTGCAAAATCTGCCACAATAAAAACAGATCTGTTTTTTGCCAGATGAGAATAAACTCTCCCTCAGTCAAGGCCACACTATCCAGACAAGTTCTTTCCCAAACAGGTTTTCTCAGACAATCCTTAGACCTTGGCAAGTAGCCATGAGAGCTAAAGATGTCATCTTGATGTCTCTGACAAGGTCATGTTCAAATGCATGAGCAGCATCCTGTCCCTGGCCTTTACAGGCAGAGCTCTGAGACACCATAGGTTCATGGGCCTGATTTCATAGAATCATACAATCAATGAGGTTGGAGGAGACCTCCAAGATGATCCTGTCCAACCTATCACCCAGTCCTATTCAATCAACTAGACCATGGCACTAAGTGCCCCATCCAGTCTTTTCTTGAACACCTCCAGGGACGGTGACTCCACCACCTCCCTGGGCAGCCCATTCCAATGCCAATCACTCTCTCTGTGAAGAACTTCCTCTTAATATCCAGCCTAAACCTCTCCTGGTACAACTTGAGACTGTGTCCACTTGTTCTGTCACTGGTTGCCTGGGAGAAGAGACCATCCCCTACCTGGCTACAACCTCCTTTCAGGTAGTTGTAGAGAGCAATGAGGTCACCCCTGGCCCTCCTCTTCTCCAGGCTAAACAACCCCAGCTCCCTCAGCTGCTCCTCATAAGGCTGTGCTCCAGGCCCCTCACCAGCTTCATCACCCTTCTCTGGACACATTCCAGTATGTCAACATCTCTCTTGAACTGAGGGGCCCAGAACTGGACACAGTGTGGCCTGACCAGTGGAAGAATAACCTCCCTTGTCCTATTGGCCACACTGTTCTATTCATGATACTTGTAAGGGCAGAGCTTGGTTCTACAGAGGTCCTGTTTATATTTCATCTGGCTCGCAAACCAAGATGTAATGCAGAGGTTTTTAATGCTCCTTGTGCTGGAGCAAGCTGCACAAGGCTTTTGCAAGGGGAGGGTCTGTAGTTGCATTTATTCTGACCACACTATGACTAACTTCTGAGGGTGTATGGAGGAAATGAATGTGTCTGAATGAAGAAAAACCCCTGAGCAAACTGAGCTGGTCTGATTAATTATAGAATCATAGAATCAAAAGCACCCTGCTCTACCTGTGTTTTCTGAGTTAGACCCTAGGGAAAAGTGATAGTTTATCTGTATGCAAATATACTCAGTTTCACCCCACTTTCCACATCCTCCATCCTACAGTGCAGTCATTTACAAACTGCTTAAAGGGCTTGTTCACTCCCAAAGCCTACTTACAGGAAAAGCAAAAAACATTTCTTCACTCTTGATAAAAGAAATCTATTTAAGACGGGGTGACAATGCACGATTTTTGTGCTGTGCAAGGTGCTCCGAGGGTTTGTTACATGACAGCAAGGATTGCTGGACTGGACTGGTCTGTAGTCAAAGGAGAAGCTCAACTGACATATCCAGATAGGAGGATAACGGGGTGTGTCTTCAGAGGAAGAAGTACTTGGTGGTGATATTCAGGGCAGGTATATGTACCCTTTACTACAGCTGTGCCCTACAGCAGCTCACAATAGGCAAAAGCACAGATCACAGTAGGCTACCTGCAGTGCCATGACCCAGTCCAGCATGGTCAGTTGCAGTGGGATCCTGGAAAAGAGAATTTCACTTCTCTAGAAATATTTTTTTGTTTGCCATGTAAAGTCTTAAGTATATGGTAATCGGCAGCCACCACTGGTTGTGCTGCTTCTAGAAAGGATTATCTTCCATCTGCTAAAGATTATGTCTGTAACTTCATAAAGCCAATGCTCCTTCAATTGTTTAGGCAACCAGTATCACACTACTGCCAAGGCTGCTCCTGGAGTGGTGTTTCCTCTTTAATGTTCCCCAACAGCATTTCAGACTTGGTTGGCATGAAAGTATCAGCGCTAAGAGGACTCAGGGACAGAGATCAGTGACATGTTTGGTCCCAAAGTGTGCATAGAGCAGATAACTAAGGTAGTGGTGTAAAAACCAGAACAGCATTTTAAGCAAATAGCAACAGGTTTGAGGACGGAGAGAAACCACTACTGTGTTGCTGCAGGCATGCAGTGCTGCTGTGCAGGGCCACCTCTCAGAAATGCTCTGACAGAATGAGTGAAATAAAATTGCTTAGATGATGACTCATCAATCCAGGCAGCTGGACTACTGAAGGTAAAAGCAAATAGTAAGTTACACTTTTTAATTGCATTCTTTCATTTTAACTACTGAACGTACCACTCCAAACTTACAGAAGAAACACTTGTCAGTCTCTTTCTATAGACAACTAGCTCAGAGGCAAGACATTAAAATATTAATAGCTACTGATAAACATATACATATGCTCTTCCTGTAACAGTAATTTTTAACATATGAATACAGTGGGTTTTATGATGACTGATGTGTTCATACTAGTAGCTACACCTGTATTGCTTCATCAGAGATAATTGCTAGGCATTATATCATTTCATAGACAACAATTTTTTCCTCCATCCCTGGAACAAAACCAATTCATAGGTAAGCATATTACTGGGCCATAACAGCCCATTCAGAGAGTGCAAGTACCCTGAAATGCAGTTTAAATCATACTAATTCCACCACTGTATCTCAAAGGAAGACAAAGCCTATACTCTCTTCCATATTAAAGAGAAGACTTACATTTAAAGAAACTACTGTTTGAGTTCAAAACTCTCAGACAATCTCCAGTGTTTCTTTGTCACAGCATCCTGTATCACTGTATTTCCCAGTAGTTATGATACACTTAAGCCATTTTTTAAGAGTAGAGCTCACCACTGCAGTGTGCAATGTAGGGCTTCCATCTGGAAAGTACCATTTGCTTGAGGTCACAAGCGATGCTAATTAGCACTTGCAAAGTTCTGAGTAGGCCTACAATGTTCAAAAATTATCTGAATTAATAAAATCCAAATTGACTCCTGCACATGGCAGTGCAGAGCACAACTGGGTCACTAGATCTCCAGTGTGTGGATTCTTAAGTCCTTACAACTGCATGTTTAAGAGATTAAGTAGCACTATCTTTAGGATTTGGAAGGATTTTAAGTGCTGAGATATTTATCAGGTCAAATTTTATATATATATATAAATTGGTTTTGGTGATGGATTAAGCACATGCAAAATCTTTTTAAAAGCTAATGTAGCTGCAGCTACTGTTCAAAATGAAGTAGTCTAACAAATGTATTTAGGACAATGAAAAAAAAATAAATTCCATGTGTGGAAATGGGACCAAAGGCTTTATTCAGAATCCTTTGAAGAAATGCCTCCTGTGTTTTTTAATCAGCAGTGTGCTGGTACGAGTGCTGCATGTTCATAAAGCTATATTAGTGCTCCTTTTCTTGCACTGGGATTCCTCTGGCATTGGATAGGCTAGGCAATTGCTGTCATTAAATTAGCACACTGATTTCCACTGGTAAGAAAGTTCCTGAACCTTAAATTGCAGATAAACTATTCTAATAGGGCCAAGAAGAAAATGAATAAATAATGCTCCAGAAAAAAAAAAAAAAAAAAGCAACCAACAAAAAACCCTAAACCTGTCTGTGCAATTGCAAAGATAAAACATAGATCAGCTGAATAATGATTGGAATATTTTTAAACCAGATAGATAAGTATGTGTTTACTCAGGGTAGCTGAGCTGAGCACACTGTGTCTCAGCAAATAGCATATAGCTAATGAGAAGGCTGAACATTTTAATGTATTCGTTACTGCACAATAATTAAGGAGAAATATATTTGCTGCAATTGCAGCTCATGCTGGGCGACTTCTCCTACAACTTCATTTCAGAGCTACTTGTATTTTTACTTTATTTTAATCGGAAAAGTGAGCTTGGTTGGAGCAAGCAGAATATGCCAGCTCTTTTGTAACATGTTTTGGCTTTCTTTACTAATCCATCACTAAATGGCAGAAACAAATTTACTCTGAATACAGATTAAAGAGAACTTGGATGCTCACCTCCACTTAGAAGAAGTTTTAAATGTAACGGGGAAGAAAATAAAGCATATTTGAAAGCGTTATGCCATCAACCTGCAAGAGACCAGCACCTGCAGCCAAACCAAGAGTAGCCAGCACTAAATACAAGAGATATGGTTATATCTTAGCATTTGCAAGAAACAAAATAAGAGTCACTTCCAGCAGGCAGTCCAGGTATTTTAGTAATGCTACATGGTACATCTCATTAATGAAAGGCTTCAGTACAGTGCATTTGCCAAGGGAGACTAGCCTTCACAGGAACACAACAACTAGCCAGGGAGTTGTGGTGTGGAGTCTTCTTCCAGTTTCTGCTGTTTTGCTGATGGGTAGCCTTGGGCAAGTCATGTCAGCTCTGAAAGGTTTAATTTCCCTGTCCATGTGGGGAAGGGTGATTCATTTCCATTATGAAAAGTGTCACAAAGTGAGGTTTATATTACCTCTCTGTAACTAGTCAGGTGTTGGAACCACAGACAAAATAGAAGAAATTCAAAGATGAGGAATAGAAAATTATTGGAGGTCTTTGAAAGCATAACCTACGAAAAGCTGAAGCACTTGGACTGATTCATTTCTACAGAAGGGAAATGAGATGAAATATGACAACAGTCTTCAAATATGTATTAGGCAGAAACAATTCTCTGCATGTGCACTGGGCAGAAAAAATTCTCTGCATCCTTTGCAAACAGAACAGGAGAAATGGGCATAAACTCATGAGAGAAATATAGGTTAGACATCATTAATAAAAAAAAATTAATTTACTGGGCCAGGTCCATCTTTAAACATGTTTTAAAGAACAACAGTAGAGAAAAATCTACCCCAAATTGTGCAAATATAGCTGATCCTGCTTCAGGACAAGGACATCTAACCATGCTGCCCTGGTTTTAATGACCTGGTTGCCTCCGATATCCCTGAGAAAGTTTTCTGAAAAGTCTTACGTATATTCATGACAATTCATTAATTGAAAAGGCATCTGTTATCAAATATGTTTTTTTCTGGCTGCATTCTGACTACACAGACTTTTAGTTGTGCACCAGAATATAATACACATTAGGACCACGTTTCTAGTTCCATGCTATTCTTTGATTAGCTTGTCCTAATTTCCCTGCAGTTCACATAACACAGTTCTCTTTTTTCTCTATCCAGTGTTAACAGGGAGGCGGTTTGGCTGCTTGTTCTGTTAAAAAGTCACCCATGGGATTAACTAAGCTCCAAGAAGCTGCTTCATAAATTTGAATACTTTGATATGATAAATGCCAAAGCCAACTTTACAGAGATGAGGGACTGTATGTACCTCACTGCTGGGGCACTTCCATGTGAGTTCTCCCACAGCTCAGGAAGTCTGAGGGGGGACGACATGGTTGCGTCAGATAAAGGCACAAATGTTCCTAAAACTTTCCCTAAGGAAGCAGACTTTTGTTCCACTGGAGATGAGAATATGTGGCTAAATGTGACATTTGTGTCAAAACACTTCAAACAGCCCTGGAACATTCATGCTTCCCTAACATGGTTTAGGGAAAACATCTCTTCCAGCACATCATTCCCATAGCCGGTTGTAATTTTCCTTGTTGCACTCCCAGGAAGCTCATCTCTGGATCTCTCAATAACCATCCTGGAAGAGAATAAGCTGGGCTTCAAATATCCCACACAAAACTCTCAACATCTCTCCAGTGGCTGTTGTAAGAAAAGTGGCACATCCTCATGTTCCTCACTTCTCCCTTCCACAATGCAGTGATAGTATCTGACTGCCTCTGAACAGTCTTCTGCAAGACAACCAATTGATGTACACAATATCCACCAACACTTTTCAACAGAAATTTTTTTTCAGAAGTCTCATGGCATTAATCTTCACTTAGATGAATAAATTGACTGAACAGGTTTGTCCACCCAAAATAAAGTTATACCATGTAACATAACGAGAATTAAATCTGTCACCATACTGCATCACCTCAGCCAGCAACAAAGCGCAGGGTAATTCCTACAGAATTAGTGGAGCTGGCACTAACAATCTTATGTGGAGAAGATCTCCGTATTTCAGGTATCTGGAGCTCTTCAGGCAGCTATAAACAAGTTACCCTTCAAGTGGCTGCTAATCTATTGCGTTTGTTTTGGTATTTTCATTTGTGGGTTGGTGTGTGGGTTTTTTTGTTTGGGTTTTCATTGTTGTTATTTGCTTGCTTGCTTGTGGGTTTTTGTTTGGTTTTTTTTGGTTGGTTGGTTGGGGTTTTTTTTTGAGGGGGGGTTGTGGGGGTTTTTTTGCTTTTATGTTTTTTTTACAAAAGAGGTATTTGCAAAAGTGGGTGTTTAATTATTTGTTATTGCTGGAGTTTCCACTTGCAGTCACAGTGGAAATATCTTTTTCCAAAGTCCCTTGAATTATGTGGATTCCTAGGTGGTGCTGCCACATGTCTGCTGGAGAACTCTCCTTCTAGGGTGTATGGCATTGAGTGGTATCCATGAAGCCAACTAAAGAAATTATTTATGTTAATATGAGTGCACATGATTCTTAAGCCCTTAATTACTCCCAGTACCTTTACTGTTTAGTTCCTATGAACCACTCTGAGATCTTGGAGAGCTTGCCTTGAACTCTGTGCTCCAAAACGCCATGGCTCATGAACAACTTAAGACTCCTGATGCAGGGTGGGTGCCAAGGCCACCTCCAGCTAAGCCATCCCTTCCCATTTCTCAGTTCTCAGCACCTGCAGACTGCTCTGAAACTTTATATACCCTTTTCCCCATTTCCTTTGAATCACATTGCTTCATCTGCAAAGACAGAAGGAAAGTGTGAAATCTGGAGCCTCCCAGCCCTTACCAGGTGAACAGTAATTGATATAAGGTGACCTGTTAGTGCCTCTTTGCTAAAATGCTGCTAGACTCAAGTAGTTTGAAATCTGCTAAACCGAATTCAGACTGCTGAGCAACAGAAGCCCAGTGTCAACTGTAGCTTATTTGTCTCCAGGTCTGCAAGCTAATGCTATAGAGAAGTTAAATAAATTTCTTCCACACATAACCGAATTGCTGTAAATAACATGC
The DNA here is from genome assembly GCA_013399775.1 of Semnornis frantzii. Lineage (NCBI taxonomy): Eukaryota > Metazoa > Chordata > Aves > Piciformes > Ramphastidae > Semnornis > Semnornis frantzii. The sequence goes on along the minus strand of VWYK01051843.1, from coordinate 26,406 downwards.
CACTTGAGATGCAGGAATGAACACTACATACCGTGGCGCACTATGTCTAGATTTCAGGGGTTTATTTTGCTGCACTGTGCTTCTGCATCTCAGTTCACACTCTCAAGGCACATTTACATTTATATTATCAAGCCAATACTAAACCAAGGACAGAGACTGAGAAAGTTGAGTGTCTGGTTCACAGCAGTGCTCCTGCTAGCAGCAGCTCAAAACGGAACACAGAGAACTACTGCGTTTCCTCACCTCCTACTGTCACAGGCAGAGAAAGCACATCAGTGGCATCAGCAGCTTGCTAGCCACAGGCAGAATTTGTGCATGCTCAGAAACTGTGGGACTAATTTGATTGAGCAAGTTATCCACTACAAGCCATTCATTCTGCCCCAGCTGCCAACGTGAGATGCCAGTACATCTAGTCTTGCTCCAAGGTGAGCCAGGGCATAATTTCAAGCAACAAAAAGACCTTGTGGTGGAAGATGCAAAAAATACAGAAGGCCAAGTCTAGAGAAAGCCCTGACATCTTTGCATTCCATCCAGCAGAAAACATTTAGAAACTTCAGTGAAGTTTCCTTCTCCAAAAACCTTCCCTCTAAAAAAACCTTTACAATGAGGTAATCTTTCAAGGAAGCATACAGTAGTTTCTTGAAAGCATTATCAAAGCAAATTACATATGCATTTCATCAGTGAATTACACACTGTAAATGAGCAGAGTGAAGCATTGTGCCCACAGTAGTGCAGGTAAATGTTATCACAGTTCTTATTTAGTGCCAGCCTTCCAAATGACATGCATCACTGTGGCAGTTTGAAGGGGTCCCAGGTTCCCTCAAGAAAATTACAGAAACCAAGTCCAGTCCCAGTGGGATGGACCTGGCTGTCCCAGGATGTTGTAATATTGTTATTCTACTCTGCTTTCTGGTATCAGAGCTTATAAGGCAGTGCCTGGCTGACATCCCTCTCTCCTCCCTGTCTTTCCGCCCTTCCCTTCTTTTCTCCAGGCGGAACACACATCCCTACTTGTCTCATGGTTTGTGTGCAGGAGATGGCTTCTACCTGGCAGGGAGTTTTGAGTTGTGCCATGTGGCCTGCTGAGGCCCTGCAGGCCTACTATCAGGCCTGTTGAGGGTGGAAGGGGTGGAAGAATTCTAGATGGCTTTAGTCCAATAGGCTTGGGTTAGCTTGGGGATGTATTCATTCTACCTGATTGCCTTTTGCATATGTGCACCTGTAAACAGAATCTCCCTTTAGCCTTCCCATCAGTGTGCAGTACCTTCATTCTCACTCTCCAAAAGGAGTAAGTGTCATTTCTGTCCTCCAGTCCTGGGTAGGTCATGCCTCAAACCGGGAAGATTTCCAGGAGCATCCATGGTGCCATGCAAGAGATGGACAGCATCAACAAGACAGGAAGTCCCTTGTCTAAAGGCATGTGGCAAACCAGCAAAAACAGAGGCAGTGCAATTGTAGCAGTTTAAGAGCTAATGCTCTATTGCAGTTCTAAATTATAAACAAGAGAGAGGAACTTTCTGGACATTCTTCTGAAAAAAAGTGAATGAGCAGGGCATTGGTCGTTAAAGGAAAATAATGATAAAGTCTGTATCGTTCATTGGTTTGCTAATTGGTATAAAAAGCCAAAATATAAATGATAAGGCTTCGAGAAGACCTTATAGTANTTTGAGGTCCCTTCCAACCTTACCATTCTATGATTCTACGATTTCTCACTCTTTGTTCTCTTTGCATTCTGCCTTCCACCTCCTCTACTTGTTCCACCTTGTCTGACCAGGTAGCATGTGAGATCTTGCTGGTTTTCTATCTAGGGGGAAGAGAAGAAGGTGGCATTGGCACTTTCTTGGTTTTTCTTTGTCCAGGGGGGAGGATTTGATTTCTGTATTTTTTCTAAATTGTAAATAATTGTATACAATTGTAAATATATATTGTATATACATATGTAAATATATTTTTCATATATGCTTGTGAATTTAGCTTGCTGTAAAATACAACTTTATCTCACTTCCAAACCTTCTCAGCTAGTCTGGTAAATTTCATTTGGGGGTAATTTCTCAAACCCACCTCAGTAACGAAGCACTAATGAACACCCACAGGTTTTGAACTGTTTAAGTGGGCATGTAGTGCATGTTAGCACACAATTACTCCAAGTGGTCATACGGGAATATGAAAAGTCATAGATGGATGACTGCGGATATCCAAAGATCGCTTTTGGCTATCACAGAGAGTGAATGACAGAAAGGCTCTCTGCAGGCAGGTATCAGGTTATGGGAACCATTAAGAAGTGACACTAGTGCCTAATCATCCTTCTGATACAGAAATATTTCTCATATGGAAATAATAATGGTAATTGGAAAACCAATCTTTCCATCAATAGTGATTAAATCTCTACTGTCCAGATCGGAAGGCGGCAGATACAAATGAGAAGCACTGTTTTACTGCATGGCATCTGTCACGTCAAGCTGCTAGAGAAAATTGCCCTTCCATGGGACAAGGACCTGTGATATTTTATCCTCACTATCACTAGGGCAGGGTATGAGTTTACTGCTTTGCTTTACTTCTGCCCGGACAACAGAGAAGGTGCACTTCCCACAGCCCCCAGCGAAAGGCAGAAACTAGCTTACCATATCCAGTAAGATACCACTTAAGGAAAGGTTTGCCATCAAGTCAAACAATATAAAAAACAAATGACATGGTTACAAAACTGTGGGCTCCAGTAAAAAGACAGTCTGTTTTAAAATTAACCAATCTTTGATGTTATAGGCTGGTTTTACTAGTTCTTCTAATATGATAGCTGGCATGTCCTGAAGTGGGTAATACCAAAATAATCCTAGCCACAAATTGTTCAGCCCGACAGTGCACAGTTTAATCCTCTGACTGTGACTGATGCAAAGTTTATATCACTTAGTGAGCTGCTCAGGGGCTTTCTTCAATTAATCTGATTTTTTAATCTGCAGATACTTTTGATTTGCACAACAGGTAGACAGTTCAGGAGTGCACACATTCCCTAAAGCTTCAAACCATCATAACTGAGCTCCAGTGCAGGACTGTTGGTAAGCCATGCATAATTCAGTGCATTTCTTAGAGCAATCATCACTTTGCTAAAGGAGCGGGGCCGACTTGTGTGCATAAGAGAGAGTTTCTTAGCATCAGCTTTTTTGCTTTTACATTTTTATGCATCTTACTTTCAAGTTATAGCTTTTTTAAACTGCATCTTAGACATTTTTAGAACACAGTAACTATTAATGTGTTTGGAAGGCATACAGAGACCATGACGCTACCTCTTATTCTTCTTGCTTTCTCATACTGCTTGACAGTGTACAGGCCTGTTCTGTATCTAAATTTACAAGCCGTGACAAGTGATAAATATTCTAATTCTAAAAAGCTATTGTGTACGTCTGAGACAATTAAAATTCCTTAGATATCAAGTTGCAGTACATAATACATTTAGTCAACATTAGAACATGTCAGAGAAGGAATGTTTTATCCCAGGACACATCTAAGCATCTAAAAATAGGCCTTCTGTTTAAATAAAGGTATTGTTATAATGTTCATTGGGAAATCCCCTTTCCTCAGACTACAAAAGTAATATTAATTCCTAGATCATCTCATGCTGTGAAGTAAGAACTGAGCAGAAGAGTTTACTAAAAGTACCAAATAAATCACATATCCTCTTTTTAAAAGAAAAATCCTGTTTAAAAGCAATGCATTTGTAATTTTCCCACCAAACCCAAGAAACTCATACCACGCAATTCAGGACATAGATTCAGCTCTAGTTCACCCTAATTCATATAGTAGTAGCAGCAGGAGAAGAGAATAAAATGGTTTGCCAGGTTTGATCACACAAAGTTTTGATCAAGATATGCCATTTTGTTAAAAGCATATCATTCCTCACTTAGTTTCCTCTGCAGGTTGTACATTACCTTTCCAGGAATGGTTGGCAGAAAAAAACAACATAGCAGTCATGTGTGATAGAAAAGAGGTTAACCACTGAATAAATATAAATATCAAGCTGTCACACCACCTGAAATGTACACTGGTTTTGAGATGCAAAGCAGTGGTAGGAAATCTGTTTCCTGTATTCCTTCTCTACTATTAGTGGTGAGGTAGAAGAGTATCTCCCAATTCTTCTTTGCCAATTAGAAGCTATATTTTTTATTGTGGTAGTTTAATTAAGGAACATCACTCAAGCAAAAAAAATGACATCAGGTTCAGCTGGAGAAAAGTTCATTACATATAACAACTAACTTATCTGGGCTTGTTTTGTGTCACCAAGGTCCACTGTGCAAAACTAGTGTTGCTGGTGGTTGCTGTTGGCATCTGTCAGCCAGCTGCCCAGAGTAAGAATCATCTCTTTTGCATCCTGCTTAGCAATAGGCAGGCACTGCGCAATGCCCAAGAGCCCAATTCAGACAGTGTGCATGAAAATAACACAGTAAGTTTGGTGAAACTGCACATGGCCAGAGATGTGCCCCATTCTGAGCTGGATTTCCCCAATGCACAGTCAGATGTTGAGGTTTGTATGGGAATGGTGCCAGGTATTCTGGCAAGGTCTAGCTCCCATCTCTGAATCAGAGCACTTTATTCTCTCATCCTGAGTGCTCTTATTCCTGCATAAGTACTTCTGATTGTGTAGCCTTCTATGGACATAGCAATGGTTACTTATACTGCATGAAACCGTAGCAGCAGTCCTTCAAGTTTGGAACAGCATAAATTACAGATTTACATACATCCTGTGGCCCAGATTAATTGTCTCCTTGCCCCAGGGAACAGAGTCAAGGTTTATTTGCAAATCACAGTTCATCAGTTTGGCTTGGTGATCCTGACGGTCTTTTCCAACCTGAATGTTTCTGTGATCCAACCCAAACAACAGCAGTTTTCTCCTCCAATCACACTAACCCCACACTGGTTAGCACTGGTAAAAACGCCATATGAGAGCCATGCTACTCTTCCTCAAGTCCAAGGGATTGAACGGCTGTTAGCTGCTGGTGGTGGTGTTGCTGATGTCTGCTGTGTCAATACCCTGCAGCTTGTGATGGTTCCCTCCCAAGAAGAAAATATTGTGCAATTGTTTCCATTTTATCCAGTTACTGGCATTCATTGGAGTTTGTCATTTTCCTGCCAGTTTTACTGCTTGAGTTTACTTACTTCAGATCTCTGGCAGCTTTCTTACAGCATTTAAATTAACTTTAGATATCCCAATTTGAAAGCTTGTGGTCTCACACCTGTCAGAAGACAAAGAACCACGACATTCTGAGCTGTTTACAACTTCATATAATCTTGCCCAGGCCTCTAGAGACAGTCAAGCAGCAAGCCAGAAGGAAAGGCTGTTTAAGTTGCAATTTTCAGGTTCTTGGGTCACAACTAAGAGAGTTCTGGCAACAGCAAAAGCCACAAATGATGCTGTATCTTTTTATTCCAGATATTCTCAAAAGCATCTGGAAGATTTAGATAAATTACCTGAATTTTAACCTGTTTGGACCAGATTGATTTGACAGAAAAAAAAAGTCATGGTTGAGATTCCGGAACAGCCTCTATATGGGAAAAAGTTCTTCCTCTATAAATAGTGTTGCAGTCTTTTTTGCTTGTAACACTTCTGTTGCTGCTAAACTAGGATTCGCAAGTCTTCTGCAGGATTCATAATGGGATCAAAGATTAGAACCTTCTTTGAAGTTTGTCTTCCATTGCTCCACTGTTAATACATACCTGCACTAATCCACCATGGTTTTCCTAAACTAATCAGTCGCTCTCCATCGCCGAAAGGGACAAGTGTACAGATTTTTTTCAAATCCCCATTTATTTTTGTTCATTATCCACACTTCATTTTGCAAGGGCATAACAATTTGTTAATTGATTTTTCATGTACTATAAAGAGACCAGTTCTGTTTTCTGAAAACTTCTGGTCTAAATGCAATTTGCTGGTATTATTTACAGTACTTAGAACTTTGGTCCTGTTTATTGCTTGCAAAGCACAGAGTGGATTGAACTGTGTGCATAACAAATTAATAATAGTCCACCCTTGACAATGGCTATTAATATGATTGCAATGAGATCATCTCAGTCTCACCAATTTGGTCCTTCTTGAAAAAGATCAAATAAACACTGAACGTCAAGGTTGGTTGGCTCTTGTTTAGGAAAACAAGCTGACAGTCTCACTGACCCTAAGCAGAAATTACACAAGGGAAAAATATAATTTCAAAAATTATTTCAAAATCTCCATCATTAAAAACTGCAACATAGATACTTTTGCGTCTCACTCTGCTCAAAATCGGCTCACAGCTACTATATCAAGCTTCTTGTATCTCTACATTAATACTTTTAATTTGTCTATTTATTTTTAAGAGAAAAGTTATATTTGGGAAAAAGCCCATTATCATAGTGTTTGCAATGATTTTTGGAATTGACAGTAATTGGTTCATTTGAGCACATGTTTGGCTCATGGATTTTAAAGCTTGAGTCCCTCACTGTGCTCACCAGCTCCGACCTTACAGACAATACAAAACACAGAACTGAACCAGAAGCAATGTGGGGTTTTTTTTTTGGAGATGGGTCTTTATGGATTTCCACATGCTTGAATTTCAGAAAGCACAAAAACATGTAAATAAAGTCAATGGAATACCCTGGAGTCCCATAGTTAGACATCCAGAATTAACCCTTCCAAATTATTGATTTACAAATTGCGAGAAATGCATGAGAAGGATGTGCTGAAGAGAAAAGTTTCTCAAAAGTCCTGCGAG
>VWYK01051843.1:0-17954 GCA_013399775.1 Semnornis frantzii | reverse complement strand
TTAGTCCTATTCAGAGTGAAGTGTTGGCATAAAGTGATTCTTCTATCAAAATATTAATATCAGAACAAGATCAGAATAGAAAAAAAACCCCTGAATTTGTCATGCAGAAAGATGAACAGTCTTAGAAATGATTGGAATGTATTTTCATGTAGGAAAGTCTCTGCATTTACATACTTATGTACTTAAGAGCAGTTGGTGTACCTGTCCAACATATGACAGTTTTGAATGTTCTACCATTTTTGGAGGCAATTAGCCATCTATTCAAATCTTCTGTGCTCACTTTAATTTCCTCATTTTTCCACCCACCTGAATCTGACACTTTGACATCTTTGCTTTTTAAAATGGAAATTCAACATTTAGCAAAGCCAGGCAATGCAAGGTGGAAAATCGGTGCAAAAGCTATGCGTTGAATGGTGGAATTTCATGTAAAACACAAAGTTTCGTGTTTCAATTATTTTAAACAAAACAATAGCTGTCATGAGATACTAAAACAAGTTTTGAAATAGTCATGACCACTTTCTTGCTCATTCTCAAAAGAAATTTCTTCAATCAGAGTTGTGGGTAGATATTGAATAGTATTATGTCTTTAGCACCTCACCAGAGTAGAACTGCCTCTCACACCATGCTGTTATTCTGTTTTAAGAATCTTAAGCAACACAGATTTCATCACTTGAGTTAGAAGTCTATTTAACAGACTAGTAGACCTTATGACTACAAAGTATTTCCTGATATTACCACTATATTCTTACATTTCCTAAACTATAGAAATTAACATAACTCAACCCATTCTAAACTATCCGTTCTTCCTCCAGTCCTCCACACATCAAACTGTTTCATGATACTTAATGAACTGCTTCCCATGTGGTACTTAGAGCATGTTGAAGTCTGTTGTAATGGAGTACATTCATTCCAGGAGAAAGATACTCACCTGATCAGTAGCAATGCAGATACAAGCAAGAGAACTCTAAGCCCTTAAACTAGTAAAACAGAAACTACCGCCCAGACACACTGCAGAGTCACAAAGTAATATTTGGAATCATATTCCACAACTGTGAGCCTTTGGTGTATGATGTGAACCTCTTAGGGAAATTTTACCTGGGCAGACACAGGAGAAGATTCAATATAATATGTTTAAGATCCCAAGGGAAAAGACAGTTAGGCATTTTGTTGTAAGTTGGCTATTTAGAAGCTTGGTTTTTTCCATTACATTTACGCAACTATTTCACTTCAAATCATATTGGTCTCAGTTGTAACAAGACTTTGCTAGTAATTAACTTTTTCTTACGTTTAACAGAGAACACTCACATTCCTCTTAAACTGAAGTATCTGAATTTTTCAATTCTAGTGCATTAGAGTGTAAATAATATCAGAGAGTTTTCTGACATATACCCCCCCACACTCTGTTTCAATAAAGAATAATGATGTAGAATATTATGTATTTTAAAATCCTCATAGACCACAGATGAGGGCAAACTTGAACTTTGCAGGTGTCTTGGTTTTAGGACCAGTTGCAGCTGAGCAGCAAGTAGACAGACACTAATGTGACAACACAGTCAAAACTGGCCAGACATCTTTTACGTATGGGGCATGATGTTTATGGTATCAAATACTCCATTTGCTGGCTATCCTGGCTGCAGCACATCCCAGCTTCCTGTGAAGAAAGTTAACTCTGTCTTAGCCAAACCTAGGATGTCAGGTAGCCTTGAACAAAAATACTACTGTGTGATGGTTTGGGAGTTCCCCGCCCCCCACACTTGTAAAATGACCCAGACTAGAACTCAGCCAGCTGGAAGTTAAGAGCTGAAGCTCTATTTACAGCTCGGCACAATGTACAAGCAGATATACACTATATATAGGAATATTAACAGAAATATACAAGGTAAAGGTAATACAGAAACACAACACCCCTCCCAGAAATCAGAGACCCCAGGAGGGGCTCCCAACCACCCTTGCACCTTCTCCCCACCCCTACACCTTACCCCGAGGTTTGCCTTATGCGCAAGGTGAACTTTGAGGATTTGTCAGGGAGAATTAGAAGAAAAAGTGGTTAGTGAGGTTATTCAGCAGAGAGGAGAAGCCAGAGCTAGATCTCGCTAGATGCTGTGCCCCGTGACACAGACTGCCTGCTCGAGACACTCTCTTATCTTTTTTTCGTTTTGAGTTCCTTTTCCAAACATTTCAGGAAGCCCATGAGTGAAGTAGACACCACCACTGTTTTCCTTCACAGCCTATAGTATAATTTTCTCTATTAAAATATTCCAATTAGCTCAAATCAGCAGATACTGGGAAAACCTATTGGGGTCATTGAAAAAGTCTGGGAAGAGCTGATAGCAGGACCTGGAGATGAACCTCAGGAGAAGACCTCTTGTTGGTGTTGCTGCACTGTGCTTTAGAGCTGCTCTGATGTGGGAAACGATGGGAGAGATGTGAAAATGGCAGGGAGAGCTGCATGCTCCAGAACAAGCCAAGAGGAACATCAGTAGCAACAAAGGATGGACCTCCTCCACTGATACAATGAACTCTCACTGCCTCCACTTCTCTGAGCTGTTTTATCCAAGTACAACTACCTTTGTTTATTGTATTGAACAAAGAGCTCACCCTAAACCATTTTAACCATTTCAATTTGAACACAGCAGGGCAGCCAGTGGTGAGCCATGGTGTGCTCCCTTGATCCATCCTAGGACACAGTTTCAAAAGTGAGCAATTTTTGACTTCTGCTGTTGTCTCTCACATCAAGCAAGGTGAGAAGTTCTCACAGCAAGGTGAGAAGTTGTCTCATTATACCACTGCTATCATGCATGAGCTACATGGACCCTGACTAACCTGTGTGTACAAACCACAAGTTACACATAATCATGAAGAAGTGGATTTTTAATGTCCAAAGTAGACTAGTGACCCTGGTTTGCAGGTTAGTTCTCTCTCACAGCAACTGGCAAGATCCTGAGCAGTTTGGATGCCAGAGTTGTATTTCCAGCCTGAGTGAGCAATCAGGTAGCACTGCTATCACAGTTGGTGTGTTATCAGCAAACAGCAGCCTGGCTTACACCCACATTCCAGGGAGCAGACTTCAGAAAGACCAGAGGACCAGCAGACAAGTGATGCAGAGCCTGCCCTGTCTTCACCACAGGACAGAGTCATAGTCCCACCGCTGCAAATCTGTTTAATTGATGCAATCAGTATAGGCAAGCTACTGCCAGAAAGTCAGCTGAGGAGGACAGCGCAGGCTCCATGCACATCCAGCCTTACTGTTTACAGAGTGGCCACAGGAAAGGGAGAAATTTGGTGAAGAAGAAAGGATGTGCATCACAGCTCCACCAACACACTTCCCTGCAACACAAACATCATGTCTCCTTACTCTAAATGAGTGAGATTTTATTCTCTAGACAGTATTTAGTCAGTACTAGTCTGCCCAAATGAGACACTAGTTGGGAATTCTTGAAATAAATGCAACCATCAGGCGTTTAGGAAGAGCTAGCACCATGAGACGTCTGACAGAGGAGACAAAAGCAAGAACAGGATCTCACTAGGACCCAGCCAAGAATTACTGTTGCCCTTAAAACACTCTGCCCCTGAAATGAACATGTGTCTTCCTCTCAGCCATATTTTTCTGCTTTTTAGCAACTTACGATACACCATGATTTTTTCTTTTTATGGTTAATACAAGATCTTGAGATGAGGCTCTCAATTTACAACAGTAGCAGCCACTCTATCTGTAACACATGCACACACTTTTAAGATGTTTACAGTTACTTCCATCTTTCTAACATGCAGAGATTCTGCTTAAATAGGAAATTGTGTTATCGTATACATTTGAAGATTTCTAAAGCTAGATCATTTCGCATTTTCTACCCTACTGAGCTAAGAAATTAACAGTAAAACTTTACCCTGCCCTCCAGGAAGCTTCATTCATTTAAAGACACGATCTCAGGTAGTAACTACAGAATCAACTATTTATTTCATCTAAATAAAACCATTCTTCCACAAGCACTGAAGGGAAGAGATAATATGTCATGCTAAGATTCCTGAGCCACTACTTCTCCTCTGCATCCACTCTTGGGATTACTTTCTGTGCTTGTTGAAGTGCACTGCTGTTCTGTGTTAAATAAGCTGCAGTAGAATGGAAAGCAACCAATTTGTGCTCCCTGGGTGTTGGGCAACTGATTTAACTCTTGTTGGCACATAGACTACAAATAGAAAAACATGATAGAGTTTCACACTGATATCATTTCTATGTAAGTTAATAATACAACAGTAAGGAAACAATTTTCTCCTGCCTATTTATCTTCCCTATCGGAAGTGAATGGGAGTTGTGTTGTCTTTAACCCAAAGAAAGTGATGTTAAGTGTTTTCTCACGTGATGATTCACCTGAGGGTTAATATCCTACACACAGTGTGCGCCCTCATCTGCTTGGCAACAAACCTTCTCCTTTGAGCCCAGTACAGGAGGAAGCATTATCCTTTCAGAATTAAAGACAAATAAAAGGCTTCTAGGCTGGACAGTTGTACATGTCATAGGAACTAGATCACAGAGATGACCCTCAGGATGTGTCCATTCTCTTGCATTCCCACAGAAGGGAGATAGAAGGAAACCAGACAACTGTGTAGATGAGTTACCTAATTTAGTACTAAGAACAGAAGTGACAGGTCCTATTTTCCACCAGGTAGCAGGCTGAGTTTGCCTCTACATTCATTTGTACAAGCAGAACACCTCCCCTGGGTAATTTTCATATCTGTCAGAAGCATTCTTGCAACATGCACCCAATGGTCTCAGCATGCTAATCTCGACACTAAAGAGAGTTACCATCTTCAACCAAGTGAGATGAAACAAAAGGTATGCACCAAATACTTCCACATCCTTCTAGTGACTGGAAGATGGTTTCAGTTTTTATGGGTTTAATGTACAAATATAATATAAAAAACCACAGCAATATAGAAATGAAATCAATGTCTTTCAAGAGGACTTCAGTGTCAGATGTAGCTTTCTGGGTTTGACATTATTAATGTTTCTTCCATCTTTTTTTTAAATAGGAATCAACTGACTCAAACTCCACAGTTTGGAGTATGTTCTTTTTGGGAATTCTCAGTTGTATGAACCTGCACGAATCCACTGTGCTCAAAGACAGTACTGTACCTACAAATGTCTAGGGTTTTTTCAGAGTCACACCTGAAATTGCCAGAGAACAACATTACTTGCAGACATACAGTTTACAGCTAACCAGAAAACAGGTAATTTTGTTCCTAACAATCCATCTATAACCAAAGAAAAAAAGGTTACAATACCAGATAAACAGAAAAGCTTTCCAAAGGTGTAAATGCACAAGGAGGTTAATTACCCTCAAAGTAAAATTGATTAGGAAATAAATACAAATGAATGATCAGTCCAACAGCAAAACAAGATACAAGTGTATATTGGAGGATACTGGAAAAGTCAAAGTCCCTGGACACATTAGTCTTTGGTATTTCAGTTACCTCATAAGTGAGGAGAGAGAAGACCCTCAGGATTTTTACCTATTTTAATTTTGTTTATTTAAATTAATTTCAAATTAATACAAACACTGAAATACTTAGCAGCCTGCAGCATTTTGCCTCCTATGATGCTCCACATCACCCTGATCTTCCCGTGCTGATATCACTTGTGTTGACATGGACACAGCTCAGGCTCATCCCAGTCTTCAAAGAAAAATGGGAATGAAAATCCCAAAATCCCCCTTTCTGCTTCAAGCCCAGGGCATGCTCACACTTTCCAAGGACTGCAATATCCAGTGGGTATTGTTTTGTACTGATAAAATTAAGTCTTTACAGAAAATGGGATTTGAAATGACATTTCAGTCACGGCATCCTTCCAAGTCTGGTAGATGAGATAACAGCTACGATATCAGTTCTGATCCCTTTCATATCAGTGACATTATTTGATTAATATTCTAAACTAAGTTTATTACACTGTATATTAAGAGGCAGAAGAAAAGCAGATGTGAGAGACCACATTGCTCATTTTAGATACTCTTTGCCCTAAATTGTTCTGTGTGGCTGCAATGTATTTAGTAAACACAGTCTACTGTGATTATTTACTTACTACAGATTGTAAGAAGACATATTTTAAGGAAAAACAAAATACCTCAGGTTCACTCTTAATGTGATCTTCTCTGCAGCAGGGAAAACAGCCCCTTCTATATGCAATACACATTCAGCTCCTGCTTGTCTACTACAAACAATACTTTTAAGAATTACACTGGGAAATCGAGATACCAAACCTACAGTTCAGTGGCACACGAGAGATTAGCGAGCATTGCACAGATTACCTCGGTCCTAATTTAGACACAAACTCCAGCCTGGACAATCCTGGAATACATCTATGTAATATCCTTCTAGAAAGAAGGACACTTTTTCAGACTTACGGTTGGTCGTCCTGCTTTGATCACTCTGAGCACTCTCGTTTGACTGGTTGCTGGAGACAGAGGACACACTTGAGCTCCTGACAAAACCAAATGCGGCCAGCTTAGCTGCTGGCAACCGCGAATAACCTGGAGGACGAAGTCCAGACTGGCAGGGCTTGGGGAGATTTGATTTTGCAGCACTTGGACATGAGCCTTTCTTAAGATCACCTGAAAGAAGCAAAAAGGAAGATATTTTTATTAAATAAACTAAACCGGGATGTAGTGACAATCGCCTGTGTCACCCAGCTAAATAAAGTCAGTATAAAGACTGGACACAAGTTTTATCAGTTGCTCAAACTGCAGTGGTGATATTAATTACTTGCTCCACTAAAAAAGAAGTTCTGTGAAACAACTGTAAGTCGGAATAGCTTTTAAAACATTAAATTCAGCAAGGATCCATGAGGCATTAACTCCAACTTCCAGCAAAGTAATGTAGTTTAACGCTGCTAAAATTAGTTTTAATCTTATCTTCTTTTATCCTCTATCACTTTCTAATTTTACATGTGTTTTGTTCCAATTAAAAGAAACTCAGACACAAACACACTATGCATAGTCTCCAATTTCAGAAACCATTGTAGAATGCCAACAATCCTCTCCAAGGACACAGGACTTCTTTGTATTCCATCAAAGAAAGTGTTTCTTTGAAGTCTTCCTTTCATATTTTGCGAAGAGAAAATGCCCTTTTCTTGCACCAAGCCTGGGAACAAGGATGCAACCTGTAAAGTTGTACTTTGTTAACATACCACCAGTCATTTCCACCGACAGACTTCTCACTATAAACCATCAGCCTACGTGAATGACATCAACCAAGTCTCAGTCAAATCCCAACATCGGACTTAAAACAGATGAAATTAGACAACAATGGTAGTTCTGCTACTGTGTCCATCTGCAGTAAATACTAGCTTCTCATCTGTCCCTAGCTTGTGTCTTAGCCTGTACTCAACTGCTCTTGCTTAGGCAAATTTCTCTAGGAAAATACAGAACATAGGTCCATAAATGCTCCAAATTGTCTTTAGGCATCAAAGGTCCAAGACTGCCTTCAAGGACCAAAGATTAGAGTTTGCATTTGATTGGAAAGTCTGGATACAAAATGGATCTGGACCTCAACTGTCACGACAGTTGGACAGACCTCTTCTTTGTAGGTTTGACAATATCAGATTCATGTTCCTTCTGGAATCTTGAGCAGGAAAGAAGAAGAAAAAAGTAACAAAATTCTTCAAAAGCTGATGCTAAATTATTTATACAGTCATCAGGAAAGGGCAGCATTAAAACTGTCAATGTGTTCTGCCAAAAAAAGGCCACAAAATCACCCTTTTCCCATTCTTACTCAGTGAATGCTATTTGTGCATGAGCCCGACACAGACTTCAAAGGAAGAAGTGAACATTTATAATATAAAGAAAAAATAAAAATTAACTGCACAGTAATAAGGTCTTCATATTATTATTACACTATTTAATTCTTTTGTAAACTATGTAGGTCACAGCCTTATTAATTTTAATGAAGCATTACACTTTGAGGAGACTTTATAGAAAACAAGACTAACTCCTCTGAGTAGAAAAATATTATGGGAATTTTTTAAGATAGTTGTGTACCTCATCACAACAGTAACACTAAGCTTTGTTTAACAAAACTAAGCCTTTCTTTTGAAACAGAAATATGTGTAACACCAAGCTAAAAGAAGTTTTAATATCCCATAAAACACACTCCTATGAAAGACAGAAAAAACACTCTGTGCTCAATTAACAAAATATTTCCTGTATTACAGACCCTTAGAAATGCATTTTTGTATCCCCTGTTCACAAGCTGACCAAGGAGATGGATGTCTAACTACGGCATCTTTACCAACCCAAAGGAGGACATGTTGTGGGGAGTCATCCAAACGAAAATAATATCTACAGTGTGCAACTAAAGACTGCTAAAATCCCTGTGCACTTCTTTGCACCAACACAGACCAGTTCTGGACTCTGGTCCTGAACCTAGCTTCATTTGGATGATGTGAAGTTGTGGTCAGAGGCAGTTGTGGGCTCCAGGTCCAAGTCAAGAACAGTGTAGGCACATTAGGACACATCATCACACTGACAAGCACAGTCAGGTTTGTGCAGCATTGCTTTGAGAGTCATCTCTAACAGTTGGTCTACAGCTACCTGCAAGGCACCATCAAGTCCTTCTTCCCTTCCCACTACTGAGGACATTGACATCACATCTAAATGCAATCAATGTGAATCACATCAACTAATTTTCATGTCTGGACAAGAAAAAAAGAGTCCAATGAAAGGCTTTAAAGGTCCCAAACGCTAGATGTGATATGATTATCTTTTGGACAGCATTCCTAGAATGACAGAATGGCTTAGGTTGGAAGGGACCTTAGAGATTATTTACTCCAACCTCCCTGCCACTGGCAGGGATGTCTCTCAACTAGACTCAGCTGCTCAAGGCCTCATCTAGCCTGGCCTTGAACAACACAGGGAGAAGGCATCTACAACTTCCCTGTGCAATCTATTCCAGAGTTTCACCACTCTCGTACTGAGGAACTTCTTCCTAAGATCCAGACTAAACCTATTTTCCCTCAGCTTAAAGCCATTCTTCCTTGTCCTGGTGCTAGACAACCTTATGAAAAGTCCCTCTCCAGCCTTTCTGAAGAATTCCTTCAGGTAATATAAGGCAGCTGTAAGATCCCTCCAGAACTGTTCCTTTTAAGAGGACTAATACCTTCCTGTGTTAACTGCAGCCCAGAAGAACTCAGATTGGCTTGTGTCAGTGAAAGGCCACAGAAGGACGACTCTGTGTCTTCCACAATCAGACCTGTCATACCCCCACCAATGTTGATACAAACACTTCAGCAGTGTTTTGAATGGGCCAGACCACCAGCTAGCTAAAGAGCTAATCACACGAGGGCAACTACGTGTGATAGAAGGCACGCAACTCAGTCACAGGGTGCAAAATACTCTCTGTGTTGCATTGATGACAGATCACCCCAAGTAGCCTCCAGATTTGAAGCCGAGGCAAGCACTCATGGCAAACAGCTGCAGGACCAAGAAACCTGCCCAGGTCAGTGGCAACATGGAGAAGGTAAGAGACTGTTGCTTATGGGTTTTACAGGTTTCTGAAAAATGCACCAACAGGCCTGCTCTAAGTAAGCTTAGAGCTGAAATTTCTTTTTTTAAATTTTTTTCCCTGAGAATCTCTGAAAACTGTTGTGGAAGGAGAAATCTTCCCACTTTCCCATAAAAAAAAAACCAACTATAAATATCAGAGATTTTCTGTGCCAGCAGAGTAGGGGAAAACCCACTGGGGCAGGGAGACAAAGTAGTCAGAAATGGTTTTATTTAAAAAGCATTTGAAACATGCTTGCCCTTGGATGAGGTTCACCTGGGACTTCCATGCCCCCAGCTCAACCACAAGGATGCCCACACCAAGTCCCCAGGCTCTCTGTGCCACCATGCAGCCTAGCAGCTGCAGAGACCATGACACACTGAGCACCATGGGTATTGCTGAAGAAGAAATTCTTTAAACCCAGAAAGTTTTCATTAAAACTTTTACACAGAAAATCCCAGTCATCTCTATCTTTTCTTTAAATAATTCTCTCAGATTTGAGGGCAGAGCACTCAGTGTTTTTTCTCACGTCTCTGAGTGTTTCTGTTTATGACTTCAATGCAAATTCCCCCTGAACTAATAATATTTTGTATCTTGAACTCACCATGATCCTTAAACTATTTTTCACTTCTCTTCTTTGTAATACAGCTCTTCTGTACCATGAGGACCTGGGGGCAGGACATTATCCTCATTAGGGATGCATTCAAATCTTTAAAGCTAAAGCCATTTTGTGTCTTCTTTCTCATTAAAATACATGAGGTATCAGCCTATTGTACATATTTTCTGTTCGAATATCATCAAATTTTACAAGGGGTGTTCTTTATTTCTGTTTCTTAGAAGTATAGAAGCACTTCTGCAAACAGGAGTCTGGGAGTTCACAACAAAAATTATTTTAATGAGTTGCTTCCATTTTAATAAAAATCTACCAAAATAAGCCTAAAAAATTTGGCAGAAAATCTTTACAGCTGTTTCATTGCCTGAAGCTAATTATAGAATTAAGTATTGTTGTCTGTATGGTGCACAACTGATTTTCTATGATATTTCAAGGTGTTTCCATCTAGAAACATGTAAATATTTTGAGGTAGTGATTGATTGACACAAACCAGATGTGCCTGTGAAGCCTTAAGAAAAGTCTGAGCAAGACTTCTTATGCATCACCACTGCACATGAATTGCAATTTAGAATCACAGAATGGTAAGGTTGGAAGGGACCTCAAGAATCATCTAGTTCCAACCCCCTGCCATAGGCAGGGACACCTCCCACTAGTACAGGTCACTCAAGGCCTCGTCCAACCTGGCCTTCAACACCTCCAGGGAGGGAGCAGCCACAACCTCCTTGGGCAACCTGTGCCAGTGCCTCACCACCCTCACTGGAACATCCTAACATCCAGTCTAAATCTCCCCTCTGCCAGTTTAAACCCATTGCCCCTAGTCCTGTCATTGCAAGACCTTGTAAATAATCCCTCCCCAGCCTTCCTGTAGGCCCCCTTCAGATACTGGAAGGCTACTATAAGGTCTCCTGGAAGCCTTCTCTTCTGGAGGCTGAAGAGCCCCAACTCTCTCAGTCTGTCTTCATAGGAGAAAATTTCCATGTGACTTCTCTGTGGAATAGGTTTTAGAAAGGAGTTACACAGGTAAGTTCTTATGAAAAAGAGGAGCAGTTCAAGACCTTAACTGAGCTTGTAATTCCGAAATCCCTGGCAAGATTTTTCTTGTAAGTTGTTGTGTTTTTTTTACAAACGTTCCCATTAAAACTTTAAGAATTAGGTGTTATTTTCTCTCAGAAAGCTCACTTTCTTTTATAGGATGCCCTGAACATCATTATTCTTATTTCATATTGGGGAATCTAGAGCAAAGAAGTAACCTGCAATGTCACTGAATTAGTCACAGATAATACAAGCAGAGTTAACTCACCTCAGAGTTAACTCAGATACTTTTGCAGATTAAAAACAAGTAAGAAACGTCTTTTGTTTCCCCTCCTTGTGGTTTCCCTGTTGTAAACACAGTTCAGCTTTCTGAAGAAAAACTGAGGGAAGCTTTAATGATTTACACCCAAACAGCAGTGAGCAAGTTGTGCTCAGCTCCCCTGATGGTCTCATCCAAACACTGTCAAGCCCAGGACAGTCCAGTTCCAAAGGCAACACAGCTGTCACTGCTGAACAATTAATTTCTGATCAGCCAGTTCACCATCACGGGGCAGGAAATGCTCATTTTCTCTTGGTTCAGTTTTAAAAGCCACAAAACCTGCTCTCTGCCTTCCTGGCTTCCAGGCAATCCAAGGCTGGCTGGCATGTTCTCAACACCGCAAGAATTTGTTGGCTCACATTTCATTCAAACTGTAAATGTCTGTGTTAGTTTTGTAGCTGATGTGCAAAGCAGAAGCATCCCACAGAAACTTCCAGCACAGGAGTTGTCAGTGCCTGAGCCACACTCACTGCTTTTTCCACTGACAGCCCAGAGCAGCAAGAACTTCTCCATGCATCAGAATCATGTCTCATCTGCTCACCTGCTGCTCACTGAATGCTCAGAAATGCTGTAGGTGCCTAGCAACAACAACTTGGCTCTGGCCACGAAAGAGGTGTAGGTTATGAAGCAGCACCTGGATTGTTACAGATATCATGACTGACAATTTGGTACAACAGTCATATAGACAACCCTTCTCATACTGTGCATTTTAGTTTTTTGAAAATGCAGTATGTGTTGAGCGCAGAGAGGTGGCATATAGCTAAGTTTCCAGTGCACTGACAACGTCCACAGTAAAACTGATGAGGAAGTGTGTATCTCACTCTGAATCACTTCTTTTTTCTTTATGAAATATGGTTAGATTGCTCTCCCCCAAAAAAAACAGAGTACCAATTGAAAACACGGCAGATTAGTGGAGGATAGAGAGTATTTTCCTCTCTGAACTCTCCTCTTGTCACCTCCTTCCTTAAACAATTATGAAATTTGCCATCTTAAATCCAAGTACCTCAGATTACAAACCTATAAAATAAGCATACAGCTGGAGTAGCAATAATGCAACATTTCAGGAAGTAATATAAAAATTCCTTTTCTATGATCAAATCTCATTTACTTTTTCAAGTCCTGGACATCTTTGAGGAAAAAAAAAAAACTAAACATGAAAGCAAAGCTTTCTTACCAGAAGAAAGTTGCAGACGTATTATAGCATTCATGATGAAATACATTATACATGTGCAAAGACACAAATAAGTATCTGTTTATGTGTGTCTGAGTAATCAGAAACATTTCAGTCCAAATTTATGTATATATTATGTATCGTTAACAAGATACAAGACTTTAAAAAGAGTTGACTTGCACAGAAATGAGAGGAACTGCTAGACCCTCAGGACTGGCAAATTTAATACATAGAAAGGTGATAAGAAAGCAACATTTCATTGCCTCTGTCCTGAGGGAAAAAATATCATAAATGCTACTGAGAACTATAGAATTAAGTGAGATTAATGAGTAAAATTGATGAGATATGTATAACTTAAAGTTATACTTTTAAAGGATGAGATCTGTATAACTTCTCAAATCAGACATTAATCCCATCAAAATAATCAGATAATCAATACAGATCCTAACATGCTTGCTCCAAGAAGTCTTTATAACCAAGAAAAACATATTCATAATTTATATGTTAGAGACAAAGTAATCTTCGATGCTTGTTTTGAATTACAGGGTTCCAAAAGAAAGAGTTGAATCACTTTAAATAAATTAAACACATGTTAAGCTTTTAGAGACACCACTGCACCTTTAAATACATCACAATTCAATAACTTGCTATTTTTATCACAGTGCAGAATGTTGTTTCTTACAGTCAAGCTGCTTGCCCGACCCATCTGAGACAAAGCATCACCTAAGGAGCAGCACTGCTTAGTAAGAAGCTCCCAGCCAGAGCCAGTACCTGTGTACCATGTCCTACAGAGGAAGAACAATAACCGCTCCAGTTACATTTTAGGCATCGCGCTTGGAGATCGCGCTTGTGAACGTTCACTATTATTTTACTTTCTACGTAGCCTGTCTTAGAACTAAGAAAACCCTTAATGTACTTGTAGTACTTGCAGTCCATCACAGCACTTCAGAGATTTAATTACCAGTTACATTAAAGACAGTTTTATGAGTATTAGTGTTAAACACAGGCCAAACCACTCAGCTTATCAGTGCTGCTTAAACAGACTGCTACATTATGAATGGCATGGCAAAGGGGAATAAAATCCTCATTATGAGGATCTGCTTCTGTCCTCAATACTGTGCCATGCTGATTCCAGTTTAAAAGCCTCCTTGGTACCTCACACTTTGTCACAGGATGGTAACTGGCTAGATCCTTCTGCTTCTGTTGCCCCAGGGCAGGGCTGAAATCGCTAGGATTAGAAACTGGATTAAAAGCTCAGGATCAAGCTGCAAGAGATGCTGATTAGCAGCAGTCTTGAAGGAAGGACCAGTATCCTTGGGAGAAAAATACCTCCTAGCCTCCTGCTACTTTTGCTGCAGTCAGCCAAGCCAAACCCACAAATGCCTGTGAGCAAGGGTCCTGCTTCCAGTGTGCTGACCATACATTCATGCATTTAATTTACTTACATTTGTAAATATGACTCTAATGAAGCTGCATTTAATGATGTTTCTCAAATACTGCATCACAATAAATAATGCAGGTTAAAGTTTAATACCACAGCTAACTGCCAAATTGAAAACGGTGGTTGGGTACCTTGAAACAATTGGCTAAACGGTACCTGGCCCTACTCTGAGCCCCTCCAGTAAGCCCTACACCAGCTCTGGCACACCAGGGGTTGCTGTCCCATTCAGCCCCTTCATGGCCACCAAGGACCCATCTCTGGTCTTCATTTGTGCACTGACATGAACACAGCCACAGGAACAAGTTCTTTCCTGTCCTTCCACTACTATGCCACTCTAGTCTTGTTTGCTGTCACTTCAACCTCTTTCATGAGCATTTAATTCTCTTTAAAAGGAGTTGTTAGAAATTAAAAGACTGACATGCTGATGTATGAAGTTACACATTCATTGCTGAGAGAAAGACTGAATTGTTTAAAGTACACAGTGAAAAGGTGTTTATAATCCAATCTTGAATGGATAGTTGGGAAATAAACCACTGAAAAATAAAAGAATGTAAAATAACTAAGATACCAGAAATATATATGGGAAAGGTCAATAAGGGTAGGCATTGAAACAACAGAGAGCATAAGAAGTACTCTGCAAAAGAATTAGGTGGTGCAGAAAAATTAAACACATTCTTCATCTCACAAAGTAAACGGAAGGTGCAATGTCAGAAGTGAAAGCAATGTCCTAGAATGGACAGTGAAAAACTATAGAGATGTTAGCAATCTTTTCAGAACAAATTTTGGGTAATTTAAAATCAATAAAAACAGCCAGAGTCCAAAGACCAGATGAGAGAGACTTTGGGATCCTGAAAGAGATGTCAGATTATTGGACTACCATGAGTTATCTTTAATAGCATCTTTGAAACAGTGAGGTATCAACAGACTAGAGAGAAACAAACAAAATAACAGTTGTAGGAAGAAAATTATGGAGAGCTATGACCTAAATGTGACCTCCAAAGCAGACAAGGTCCAAAAAATAACGGTGCTAAGTTCAAATAAAACCCAACTTCTGAGAAACAGGAAAACTTCTGTAGAATAGGAACACAAAATCTAATGCAACTTCTTCATATATACTTCTCATGGATTGGCATTTTTAAAGGCCATTACAGTCAATAAAGAGGACTAATAGGATGATATTGTTCAGATTTTAGAATGTCACACAATATAGAAAGACACAAGACAAATTCTTATGTGGATTAAAGACGGCTAAGAAAAAAGTAATGTCTGCAATCATCAGTGATGCAGGATAATATGGATGGATGGATGGATGGATGGATGGATGATGGAAAATGAAGGTAACACTCATTTCCAAGTATCAGAAAAGACAGTGGATTTGTTAATAGGTCTTGTTTGCATTCTGCTCTCCCATCCATCTCTCAGACTGCTTTCTGTTATGCAATGGCTTACCCTACTCATATCCTGAACATGCAGCCTATTGAAGTTTCGTTTAAATGGAAAATACGATCCAGTTGCTCTCTGAACCTGTATTCTCGTGTTCAGTGCTGGCTGAACTGTGTGTACTACTGGCCAGTGTACAATCTTTGGGGTGTCTCAGAAACCACTTACAGATACTGGTCAACTACTGCTAATGGGAAAAACACAGACAAACTCCAGATGCAGGGTGAGACAGTGAAGGACAGTGACAAGAAGCTCTTTGTTACAGAGAACTTGCATCTTCTGATAAACCTCAGCAACTCGTATAAATGATACTGTTCTCTCAGGGTATGTCAAGATGCTCTGGCCCATTTGCATTCTACTTTTCTTTATGTTTCTTCTGTATCTTGGTGTGGAGAAATGGTGAGACTCAAATATCTGCGAAGAGAATACCCCATGTCCATTCCAGATAGAAGAGGGTGTAAATTGCAACAAAGAGAATCAGGAAAAACACAAAGGAAAACTTCTAAATTAAAAGTAGGTAAGCTATTGGAGCAGACTGCTTTCAAGGCCTGCAGGATCTCATATTGAAGATTTTTATAAATATCTTTTCATGAATAGGTTAACTAAACACACGTCAAAAGGAATCCCATCTTGGGACAAAAGGAGGGACATATGACACCAAGTCACTACTTATCTTTTTCCTGTATGACTATTCTTTAAAATCTCTGCAAACTCATAGGCTGTTAAACAGCTGCTATGTTTTGCTCTGGCAATGGCTGATTTTCAGTTGTTTCTGAGCTTGCTCCTGGCTAAATGCATATTGTTAAAGCCTCCAAACTTTTCCAGGCTGTGAAGGAATGTCCTATAGAAGTAATCACAATGTCTATCTTATGGTATCATACATTTCTTCCAACTCTTCTCTTCTCTTCCTTTCCCCTCCTCTGTAATTCTGCCCAGGGTCATGCTGAGCTGAGCAGTAACTGGGAAGAAAAAAGTATTAGAAATGTTGTCTCTGAAGAGGTATACATCACAGCTTCAGAGAATCAAGATCTCTGCTGGCACATCTGAATACTGTCCAGGCTTTTACAGCACAATGTGGTGGGCAATGTCATATTTGGACTGAGCAGCAGGGTCTTCATGACAGAATAAAATGCCACATTATCATCCACATGACACAAGCAAAGACTTTTCCGGCACTTAGAAGGAGGAGGAAGATTTTTTTAAAAGCACAATGAGAATTATTGCTGAACCGGATTCTCCTTCTTTGGCAACAACCTGCTAAACAACCTTTGTGCAAGTCCCAGACACCCTAGTCAGCCTTGTTGTAGGATAAAAAGACACACCTCAATGAGTGTCATTGGAGTTTCATAGCATCAGGTCAAAATGTTGCTCATTTTGTCATATTTCTGTTTCAGAAAGAAAAAAAAAATCTTATTGTTGACTACAGTTAAAGGAAAGGAAAGAAAGTTCATACTTTACCTGAAGCATCAGGATGATAGAGGGTGGGAGCACTCGTAATTTCTCCCTGCTGATGGAGACAGCTACCTGAGGATCTTTGACTTGCAATGAGAATCCTGCTCTTTGCAGATGGTAACCTGGACACTGCACCCAGTCCTAACTGTGGCTTGAGTATCATGGCAGATCGATAAAAAGTTGGTGGGACCTCGTAGTGAGTATATGGTGGAGGGCAAAATTCATCTTTTGCAGGCCTTTCCCCAACCTACAGAAAAATCATTAACGCAGATATCAACACAGTCTTGATACACGACTAAATCCAAATAAATTGATTTCTTCCCCTAAAGAAAATAGACAAAATGAAGATTTTTCAGTCAGTGAAAATTAAGTCCTGATATGTGATACTATTTTTCAGAGGTAGAAACACCAAGAGAGAGCATGAGTAGAGTTTTTATTAGAAGCTATTTAAAATATTTCTATTCAGATACAATTTGGGGGGAAGTCAGTTTAGTCTTAGTTAAAGCTGAAAGCATTTTAAGTTCATTTTATCAGATAAATGGTATTGTCAAATCATTTGCGTGAGGAAAAAAACATCTGCATGTACTTACTGCAAAATGTTCACTGTAATCTGTGAAGTTTCTGAAGAGATACCTTGTAGTGGTTTAAGGCTTATTGGAATATTCTAATATGATAAATTAGGTCATTAGTTGCAAAAGAATAAAAATGATAAAGTCTGTATTATTTACTGGTTTGCTAAAAGGCATAAAAAACCAAAGTATAAACAATTCTTTGCTTTTGGGTACTGGATCTGTTTGCTTCTCCTTCACTCCACTCTAATCTCTTACACTAACCTTGACTGACCAGATAGCACATGAGCTTTGATGGATATTTTCTATCTAGGAGAGAGAGAGGGGCACTGGTCCCCTTCTGGACTTCCTTTGTCTGGGAGGGGCAGATTGGATTTCTGTATTATTTC
>VWYK01051826.1:14283-25194 GCA_013399775.1 Semnornis frantzii | reverse complement strand
GAGACAGAAAGATGGAAGGAGAGTGGGGCAATGGAGAATTCCATGGACTCTTTGATTCAAACCAAGGTAAAACCAGGCCTAAGCAAGGGGCTTACATTTTGCAGACAGGTGGCCTTTGTAAACACCCATATTTGCATGTATGAAAAACCCCATAACAGAACACCTCTTAACGACTTGAAGAGGAAAGAGACAAGTAATAGCCAAATTATATAGGGTGCAGAACTTAGATTCAAGTGTTGGAGCCTGACTTTTAAATTTGGGGTATTTTGACTCTATGCCTGTTGAAAACATTACAAAGAGGTTTCATCTGTTTATATTATTGCTAAAATATTTGCCTTTTATGCAAACAGTTCATATCATATAATGCTTTTCTTGAGGGCACCAGTTTTTCCTCATGCAGGTTATCATTAGAAGTATTTTCTGACATATGGCCAAATCCTGTACTTTGCTTGTGTTAAATACAATTTTCCTCAGTCCACTAAAGTGCTACCTATGGCTAGAAAATGGGATGAGATCTAGAGCTTATCTTTAAACATGCTCACATTCTAAAGCAAAATCAAAAGTAAAATATGCAACTTCTTAATGCAATAAAATTCCATAACAATTACATTTGGCGGGAGGGGGTGGGGGAGGAAGTTTTCAGCTAGTCTGCTGTCTGCTGGGAAGCACACACTTGTCATTTTGCTGTCTTGTTTCGCAAATGAAGTGGAAACTCATAAGCACTTTTTAAGAAGGTATTTCAGTTTAACCCAGCTGAAACCCAGCTTGCCCACTAAAAATCTGCTTTAGAGAAATACTGACATCGAAGTGCTTTGGAAAACATAATTTTCTGATAGGTAAAAATTCTGATTGGAAGTTATCATCAGCTATCTCCAGCATGAGCATCCTGGGTATAGCGAGAGCTAGGCGCAGAAATGGCTCTGCAGGATGTGTTTTCTCTGTACTTGTGTGCTAGTCAGTTGTCGGTCGGCTCTGTCCTTTCCAACAGAAATTGCTGTCCTCACGAAGTTCCACTCTGAACGTCATGAAAGAGAACACAGTACCCTTTCATCCTGATCCTTTCTCCTGATTAGCATGCTGCGAAATGACCCTGTGGAGATACACAGTATCAGTCCTGAGCCCATGAAGTGTCAGCGCTTGAGCTTTGTGCAAACAGCTATGTATTTTCTGAATCATACCTGCACCTTTATAGCTGCTCTGACATGCTCTGGAGAACACAGTGGTATAAACTGCAGTTTAGATAAATAAAAATCCACACCAAGGACTAAGGCATTCCTGAACATGGCACTAACCAAAATGTTACGCTTGTGCTGGGAAATTAAGCAGCTCCTGGTCAGTAGAATACAATCATTTGTATCATTGCATTGCTACGGTTGTCCCTGTCGTGCTTATGCCCCCATGGTTAGCAGTGTCCCAATCCATTCCTAGGCACTGCAGAAGCCATCCACCACATGCAGTGTAGATGTAAGCAGTCAGTTTGAGATAGTAAGGCAGTTTAACACTATGAATGATAACTGACATCACTACCAGACCAATCCATACCAGATGGCTGCAGGGCCAAATTGCAGCCCCAGCAGTGCTGAATTTATTGGTGTAGGAGATTCACGGAATCTCAGAATACCGGGTTGGAAGAGACCTCAAGGCTCATTTAGTCCAACCTGCCGGGATAAGACTATAGTTTAAATGAGATGGCCCAACACCCTGTCAAGCTGGCCATTGAAACTGTCTAATTTAGAGGAATCCACTACCTCTCTTGGGAATTTATTCCAATGTTTAATAGTTTGAATGGTGAAAAAAATATTCTGGCGTACACTCTGAATCTCCCCAGTACCAACTTGTACCCATTAGCTCTTGTCTTTACCAGGTGGCTTTTTGTAAAGAGGGAGTCTCCCTCCTCCTGATAACCACCCTTTATGAGCTTGACATGCTTATGAGGTCTCCCCTAAGCCTTCTCTTCTCAAAGCTGAACAAACCCAGTTCTCTCAGCCTTCCTTGATATGACAAGTCTTCCAGTCCTCTGATCATGATGCTATGGAAGCAAGAGAAAATAACAAGTCAAAAAACAACCTGCTACAAAGATGCTGTGACCTCCAGTATCTCCTCCACCTCCCAGCCTCGTTGACCAGAAAGCAGTCCCAGTACAGTAGTGTGTCTATCATCTGTTCTGCCTCACAGTGAACAACAGCAGGATCAACCTTCACAGTTTCACAACAGTAGGGCCAAGTTTCATCTGAAAAATCTACCTCATGGTGTACATTGTGTCTCTTCCAGGCAGGCTCTTGGTTTCTCTGGCTTGCATAGTAAGGCAGTAATCATATAGGCAGAAAGCCAGGTATTAATAGTCAGGTAAAAAAAATCGCACCTAAGGATGGAAAGAAATGGTGAGGCTCCTTATTCATCTGACACAAATAGTTGTCAGGCATGACAACAGATTGCTACTCAGTTTGGGATTTGGCCCAGAAGTATTTCTCAAGTAATCTTCAGCTTTCCTTCTTGTCTCTCATTGTCATAAGTCAAATTCAATTTGTATCTATACCTGCAAAAGTGTTTTGCTGAAAGAGCCTGCTACAACAGAGAGCTGTCTACAGACCCTAATTGCAGGTGCTGGTCTTTGAGAGAAGGCTGATGGCACTGTGGTCATCCATTTTAAGACGGCTGTGTGCAACATCCTTTCTGGGCCATGGGCACATAGCTGCTTTATGTCTCCCCTGCACACACTGCACACATAGTTATACCACCACAGCTGCCTCCCCCACCCCCGCCAGTTTGTCTCCTTGCTGCCAGTGCAGGCTTTCTGTATCCTCTCTGAGATGATGGATGTTTCAATTGTGACAGGGGTCCTTACTCCATGCAAGCATCTGAAAGCACTTTGCAAAAATAGCTCGCCACCTTGCAGACAAGCAATCTGATGTGCAGAGATAGGAAGTAGCCTCACTTACCTTGGAGGGTATTTTAACATTCTCCACCAACCACAGTATCCTCTCACAAGCACAAATGACCTTCTCCTTGTTAGCAAAACCAGGAGGCCCCCATTTTCCTAAGGTTCTGGAAAGATTAAATGACACAGGTCCAAGGTTGCACAGGAAGTCTGGACAGAGCACTGGAAATAGACGGGGGCCCTCCTGAGTCCCTCCACAGTGCCTTGACCACACAACCATCCTTCCTCTCTCAAGGTTACACACCAGGTCTGTGGTGGAGCTGGAAATAGTACCCAAGCTTCCTGATACCCAAGCCGTTCTCCTGCACTACATACAAACACAAATATCAACTTAAAGAAATTTAGAAATCCGTGTCTTCCAATTAAACCCAAGACACCCTGTCTGAATCCGAAGCTTCCTACACTTCAGAAGCTTAAGAAGTCCACTTTTGAAAACAGGGTAGATAACCTCTCCTGCTCTTTGTGTCTCATCCATGCCCACACTGCAAATGCCACTTATCACAAAGAAATAGATTTGCAGGTGGAGCCATAGGCTGAGGGGTGCCCTCTGCAGCCACCCTGTTGAGACCTGGCACTGANTGAGGTGGGGACATGAAGGGATAGTATCACAACAACAGCCCAAGAAGGGATCCCAAGCCTCCAAGGTCCTGGCGCAGAGTGCTGTTTGGCACTGGGGGGATGAACCTCCCAGGGGGCAGACTTGCTTAGATCAGCTGTGGGCTTTTATGTCCCCCACCCATGAGGGCATGTTCTGCATCAGTACTTGAAGCTTTCTTGGGAAGAGCCAGAGATGTGCTGTGTCAGGAGGGGCACAGTGCCATGTGCCCCTGCAGCTTGTTGGAGGCTTTCCATTAATTTTAATGGGCTTTGGATCAAGCCCTGAATTCCCAGCTGTCCTGGCTAAATGGCCTTCCCAGGCAGGCTCTCCTCTCACTTTAGAACGAAGAGGCCTCTTGGAGACCCTGCTGACAGCGAAGTTCCAACCACTTTTAGGCAGCAGAGCTCCTGTCATCAGATGAGGACTACCCTACCAAGCCAGAGGCAGGTAGGCCCTTACCCACCGTGTGCATCACTTGCTTG
The DNA here is from genome assembly GCA_013399775.1 of Semnornis frantzii. NCBI lineage: Eukaryota > Metazoa > Chordata > Aves > Piciformes > Ramphastidae > Semnornis > Semnornis frantzii. Next base: position 21,176 of record VWYK01051826.1, on the reverse strand, counting down.
TGCCACCTGCTCTCTGTCACACAAACACATGCATTAATTCCACCTCCTGGCCAGATAATCCCTTTTTTTCACCAAAAAGGCACAGATAATAAAGATGGGGAGCATGTATTCAGTGCTCCACCCTGTATGTCTCAACCTGCTCTGGTCTGGTTACCCAGAGCTTCTGTATACACATATATACTCAGGTTTGTGGAGCTTAACAGACCTCTACAAGAAGTAGACACATGCCCACAGCCCAAATCCTGTTCAAGACAGAAACAGAAGAAGCCATCGGGGTTATCTATGTAGACATCATTTCTGCAGGTACTTCAGAAAGACAAGACCATGTCCTTCTCTTTGCCCACAGTTTGTTTTCCTTTGCTTACCAAGCTCAGCACTCCTGATAATTAACACTCGGACAAACAGAACTTTACAAAGCTCTTTAATTTTTAAGCCATTAGATGGATGCTAATGCCATGCTGCTTTACAAGAGCAAGGAGCTGTGTGCTTTTCCTGACCTTTACCTGACACCATATTGAAGTAGTACTCACTGTGGAACTAGACCTGCTGTTGTAGAGGCACTCAACCATCAGTGACCTTCTGTTTGTTACTGCTATTTCTACAGAAATAACATTAAGAGAGCCCAGCCAAGACCTTGGCACTGACCGTGAAAAGTGCAGTGCATAAGAGACAAGCCTGCTCCAAAAGGCTGGATAAGAAGAAACTGAGAGAAATAAAGAGATTTGCCCAATGTTGAAGAGAAAATCAGCAACAGGGACAGAAATAAAACTTAACAGGACTCACTTTTTTGTCCAATCTGTGAGACTGTGTTGCTACAAACACGTGCTGCTATACACAATGCCATGCCTCATCTAACATATGATGCATTGACTGGTTATTGGTGGGTTGTTGTGTTATTGCTCAGATTGCAAATGCTATTCAGACCATCACCAATAGGTTGGACTTGAATACTCCACAGCACTCTCTTTATGAAAGCTTTCCATAAAAAGATACTTTGGGATCAATGAAAAGGTCACTTCAGGAGAAACAAGTCAATAGATCTTGTCCAAAGTTAGGCTCCATGAGAAAGTCTTACAGACAGAAAAGCCCCTACAGTCAGTGTGAGTTTTCTGTTCACCTCACACCAAAGTACAGCTCCAGTGTTTTCATGTACTTATGTACACTAAAAAAAGAGAAGCACATGTGCACTTTACAGCTATAGAGCACCAGCTGTGATAATCACTTGATTATATCTGCTATCCCACTCTTTGTGGTTAGGATAGCACTCCCCTCCCCTGAATCCCATTGGAAGAGAGGATTTTCATTGTCTCCCCAAAGCTGCAGGAGGTGGTCCACAATGGTTTGGGTTCAGCTTTTATGAAAAAAAAAAAAAAAAAAAAAAAAAAAAAAAAAACCACAGGAAATTATTTCCTAGCTTTTCCTTTCCTCCCTAAAATGAAAGAACACTTTACCTGTTTCTGAAGGGCTTCTGCTAGGTTAATATGCAGCAGAACCTGAAACACAACTAGGGCAAAATAAATTGAACAAATTGCCTGAGCATCCATGGGCAGATCGGGAGATAGGATCATACCTTGCCCCAACGTGAAGCCAGCAGAACTGACACTAAAGATGCAACTGATACTTTGGACAGTTATCATAGCCAAGAGAGTTGTGGTGACCAGTTAATTCAGTGTCACCCTTTCTTGGAAAGGGAAATGTCACATCCCAGAAGGCGTAAATGGAGGAGCTCACATCCCATGGATAAGAATCAAAGACTTGTGTTGGGAGCCCCTGCTGTTGTGTCCTGAGTGTCCCAAACTCCCCTGGACTCCAGGCAAGTGTATGAGGTTGTGAGAAATGAACAGCTGAGTCATGATGAGCCCCACACCCAGATGGTAACAGAGTGCACTTGCATTGCTCTTCCTTGAGAAGTCACACTGTATGTGTTTATACACAGTCCAACATGACTGAGCAAATATTGCTCAAGGTTTTGGTAGACATGCACCTATGGGGTAAGAGTGAGCACAACCATGGGGTCAACAGTTCAGAAGGGATCTACAAAGAACACATTATTCCCCAGTCTTTGTAATACATCTCTGTCCTACTCCATCCACCCATGAATCCACAGAAGTCTGTCTGATGCCTGGTTGAGAGGCTGAGTTCATCACTGGTTATGGAATAAACATAGCACTCTAGTTATCATTAATAATATTTATTTTGGAAAAATATTTTAAAAATGAATTTCTTCATTAACAAAATGGTAAAAAAAAAATCAAATAACATTTGCACAATATTCCATAAATACATTTATATACAAAAAATATAGTCACATAGACCCGAAGTGCCTTTATACATATTTACCAAAAAATTTAAATTATAAAAAAATGAACATCACAAAATACACAAGCTTTACAATTATCATGAAAATATTTTTACAGATTAAAAAAAATAACACACTTTTTCTCACCTAGTAAAAACACATTTTAGTATCAAAAAAGACAATAAAGGCAGTGTTTGTGTCTAATTCAAGAAAAGACTGGCTCATAAGAATCCAAAATATACACTTCAGGCAGTGCATGCTTCTTATGTAGTAATTAAGTCCATTCATTTAAATATATATAGAAAAGCAACTGACCATAGTGCAATGATAAATTTCGTAAAAGGCAGTGCAACAGTAATCTTTGAACACAGACCGTTTGCCTGGTGTCCATCTTGTTCCTTTATTTTGCAGTCACTTGCTAACTTCAGTAGAGAACCAGCTCAAGCCTGAATTTAGTTTCTCAGCAGCAGTCAGTGAAGGAATCTATCTCCCATTCCTCTTTCAGCAGCATTCATCGGGGCATGTCTCCTTTGAAATTGTTCTGAACGACCACCTTATCGTATCACCTCTGGTTTACACCTGGTGAAAGAAAACACAAGTAGAGATCAGGAGAGGTTAATGGAAAGCAGGAAGAGAGCTGTAAGATTGCAGAGAGTTGAGATTCTGTCTTTAGACCAGGCAATAATGGACTCTGCATGAAGCATGCTAAGGTGTAGGTCAACAGACCACAACCACAGTCGTTGTATCCGTATCCACAGAAACATGCTGCTGTGCTTGCCTTTATGACATCCACAGCATGACAAAGTCAAGCTGTCTGGATTTCAGCAGGTACACACCACTGTGGCACCTGATGTGTGTGCACACTGAGAGTTCCGTCTGCTGTTCCATCTGACAGGCAGTATACTAACCTCAGTTGCTATGATGCACTCATCTTTCTCTTCTGATATGACATACACCGACTGGTACTTTGTGTCCTTTGAAGTGGAATATACTGAATCTGGCCGTTTTCTTTCAGAAGTATCGCTACTGAAGGCAAAAAGAAACAACATGGGTCAAATGACTGTTGCTTAATGCTACCTGAGAAACACACACACAGGCGCCCTTCAGAGTCAACCTGCCCCCTATGCTCATATGTGACAAATACCTCTTTAGGTGTGCTGCACTTTTCTCCTCTGCCTCTGAATCATATGTTTCACACTTGGCTTCACATTTGCCATGTTCCTCTTTAACAGAGTCCTCATTCTTGAGTTCATGCACCAAATTGTAATCCACAGATGGGTATCTGACTTTGTAGCCATTTTTATCAGAGTTATCACTGTGAAAGTCTACTTTCTTATTTGTGTTTTTAATCTGAGTAGCACCAATGACACTTATGGAAATGTCCTTCTCACGCTGGCAATTTGCCAGGTTGTTCATGGTCTCAGTCTCACTCCTGCAGGCATCAGGCTGGTGGTGCCTTTTCTGCACTCTGAGCCTGACGCAGACAACCACAGCAGCACACCCCAGCAGCAGCATGAGGACCAAAATTATCCCAGCACAGACAGCAATCCAGGGGAACTGGGAATTCTGGCCTTCGGTATACTTCTCAGTGAAGTCAACAATGACCGGTCCCTGAGGTGGCTCAGGGAGTAAAAATTGGCAGTTGAGCCCACCATACCCTCGGGCACATTCACAGACATAGCGGTTGTTTCTTTCATGGCAGGTGGCCCCGTTATGGCAGGGGTTGTGTTCACATCTGCTCACTGGGGTGCTGCAGTTCTTCCCATTGTATCCCGGGGGGCAGGTGCAGGAATAGTCATTGACACCATCCTGGCAGGTCCCTCCATTGACACAGGGAAAGGAGGCGCAGTCATCCACGTTATCATCACAGTGTCTCCCAGTGAATCCAGCCTGGCAATGGCATATGTAGGAATTCCCCAGATCAATGCACTGGGCTCCTGCAAGACATTGATGGGAACAAGAGCTGAGTGTTGAGCAGACAGACCCAACAGCCTCCCACTTGCTGTTCGTGGGGCAATCATCACAAATGACAGCTGAGAAAAGTTTTCTTTTTGAGATGTTAGCTCAACCTTTGCCAAGTCTAATCCACCATAAAAAGCAGTTTTTAAAAAGAAGATATTTGTTAATAATCAGATCTACTTTCTATTCTCTACCTTATTCTTAGAATTTCAAGTAGCTTGAACAAGATTAGCCCAGATCAGTTTAACATCAGTCTCATGTTACAGAGTTTGAGTGACAATGAATGAGGAGGACTGCAGTAAAGAAAGTCTTCAGTGGTTTAATCAAAACAAGCAGATTACCAGATTACAACCAATAATATTTAGCACTTCTATGGCATTTCATATCCACAAACCTCAAAGAATCTTTGCAAAACATTTGCAAGTATAATCTTCCACATTTTTATGCATGAATCTTCAGACCAAGTCATCTGGCTACCCCTTGAGAAAATGTAATCTGCAGCAGTGGCCCAAACCACACCATTACTTTTTAAGTACAGTTCCTCCACCAGGTCAACTATGGACATGACATGGACCATGACTGATCAGTGGGCCTTGTTAGGAAGCTTAGACCTTCTGGTCAAAGTAGTGGGATGGTCTCCCTTTGAAGATCACTGTAGCATGTTTGGCCTTACCATTAGCACAAGGACTGGAACTGCAGTAATCAATTTTCTTTTCACAGTTGAACCCAGAATAACCCAGTGGGCAGCGGCAGCTGTAACCTCCATCAGGGTTGTCGGTGCATCGCCCACCATTGAAGCATGGTCCGTCAGCACAAGTCATTGCACTTAGCTCACAGTTTTTACCATAGAAGCCTGGGGGGCAGGTACAGGAATAGCTGTTCTCAAGATCCTGGGGGAAAGAAAAGATGTATTAAATATTTAGCTGAAGTTGCTTTGAAATCCAATACAGGATTTTGAAAATCAGTAAACTGACATTAACTCCTCCCTTGGAGTTTCAGATGGCACAAGGAACTCCAACTTACAGTGCAACTTCCACCATTCTTGCACGGGTTGGCGTCACATTCATTAATTTCGATCTCACAGTTGGAGCCGGTGTACCCAGGTCGACAAGAACAAGTATAGCTCCCCTGACCAGTGTTGGTGCATGTGGCACCATTCTTGCAGGGCTTGTGGTGGGTGCAGTAGTTCAGATCTGAAAACAAAAAAAAGAAAAGAGAGGGCAGTCAAAATACTTGATAGCGCAGGGTGAATGAGCTGGAAATAACCTCTTGCATTCTAAGTTTTAAAACAGACAGCCAAAGATTAAGAACTCACCCTGGTTACAGAAAAGGCCACCCCAGCCTTCCTGGCAGTTGCACTGCCATGGCTGCTGACAGGTACCATGAAGACAGCCTGGGTATCTGATACACTCATCACAATATCGCCCCTGCCAACCCACTCTGCATCTAATAAATAAAAAAAGGAAAACAAAAAAACCACAACAACAAAGTCTTGTTATATTTAAATTTTTCACAGTTGGAAAACCTATCGCAAATTCTACAAACACACTGATGTCAGGGGATCAAGTTTCCTAAAAGGCCTCAGTGATCCTTCATGTGAGAAAGTCACTGAGTCCAACCGTAGCATCAGCTTTCATCGGTCCCAGTTATTTCTTCCACTTCCTTAGACAGAGACATAGTTCCAGGAAGTTAATTTGTTTACTCTAATAACAAACAGCTAAACCTTACATACAGCACTGTAAACTCATTAGGTTAATATTAATGTCACTGATGTTCAACTTGTAGATTAATACTTTGATCTGACATCACCTGATTTCTCAAATTACCATCTAATATGAAGAAAAGCATTTAAACTGATCCTTCAAATGACCAATGGCTTACTTAACACCAGAGCATCAATGCTGTAAACAGGGAGCAGAGGGGAAGTGGAAAACTTACTTGCATTCCCCAGGCTTGTCACAAAACCCATGTTGCTCATCACATCCAGGCAAACAAATTGCTGTAAAAAAACAAGCAAGCAGGGAGGGACATCAGCACTCGGGCTGAAAGGCCTCCCTTTTATAAGTTCAATCCCAAGAGCACCTTGCAGGTGCAGAGTGAGCCCCTTTTACTAGGTCGGGGCAGTTGAGTGCAGCTGAGTTAATCTCTAGAGTCTGCAGGAGTATTGATCTCACCCCATAACTGGACACTTTACTTATTGCCAGGGATGAGCATTCTTCTTAATACAGTTGCACACAGACAAAAGAGGGCTCACAATTGCTCCCTTCCCCACAGCCACTCACCCCCCTTCCCTTCCCAGTGAGGGTCAGAAGTCCTTTTTTCCAATTCTATGCACACAGCTCCACCTCTTAATATCCTCCAAAAGTGTGTGTGCAGATAAGAGTGGACAGCTGGTGTGCAGGGTGCCAGTGCAAGACAGCTGCTCTATTGTCTATTCTCTCCCAGCAGCTGCCCCACTGCAACAATACCCCAGTCCAGGAGCCAATGGGGCCTGCGGCCGGCAGCCAGGCAGCCTATCCCAGCCCACAGCTAATCTATGGCACGCGCGTGATTTCGCTGCAAAAAAAAACTTTTTTTTTTCTTATTCAAATAAATAAGTCTAAAGTTCTTCCTCCCTTCTTCCCCCCTCCCTCTG